>VYZW01026749.1:192901-243857 GCA_013401315.1 Balaeniceps rex
CCGCGGCCTGCGCGGCCCGGCGGGGCCTGAGCCGGGCCCGGGGCCTGGGCTGAGCACGGCTCCCTGCGGGCCCTGTCCCCAGCCCGGGCGAGCCCGGCTGGCCCCTGACCCCCTCCCTTGTCCCCAGCCTGGGCTAGCCCGGCTGTCCCTTGTCCCCAGCCCAGCCTTGTCCTGCTGTCCCCAGACTCTGTCCCCAGCCCAGGTCAGTCCCGCTGACCCCATCTCCTGTCCCCAACCTGGGCTACCTCAGCTGTCCCCTGTCCCCTGCCTGGGCCTGGCCTTATCCAGCCATCCCCTGTCTCCATCCCAGCCTGGTCCTGCTGTCCCCATCTCCTGTCCCCAGCCTGGGCTACCCCAGCTGGCCCTTGTCCTCAGCCCAGCTTGGTCCTGCTGTCCCCACCCCCTGTCCCCAGCCCAGCTCAGTCCTGCTGTCCCCATCCCCTGTCCCCAGCCTGGGCTATCCCATCCGTCCCCTGTCCCCTGCCCCTGTCTGAACCTGGCCCAGCTGTCCCCACCCCCTGTCCCCTGCCCAGCCTCATCCAGCCATCCCCTGTCTCCATCCCAGCCTGGTCCCCATCTCCTGTCCCCAACCTGGGCCATCCCAGCAGTCCCCTGCCCAGCCTTATCCAGCCATCCCTGTCCCCATCCCCTGTCCCCTGCCCAGCCAGGTCCCCTGCCCATCTCTGCCCTCTCCCATCACCAGTGTCTGCCTACAGCCCACCACCACTCCACCCTGCGCTTGCAGGCACGAGGGGGAGGATTTCCTGGTGACACCATAAGACCATCTCCAGCAAGAAAACTTTAATTTCACACATCAGCCTTGTGAGTCCTTATTTCTCATACTTCAGCTGTAATTATTTAAAATGTTTTGCAGGAGAACTAGTCCCGAAGCCGAGCTGCAAAGGTTACTTATGCTAGTGGAGAAAACCGTAGATGTTTTCAGCTTCCTGCAAGAACGGGCAAGTTTGGTTCCTAATTTAAGCCTTTGTTGTGTGTTAAATGTGCCGGTAAGGTTTCAACAGCAGCAGAGTAAAATAGCTGTCGCAGTCGGGGTAATTTTGAGACATTGTCTGAGCGTGGGAATTTACACCTTCTAATTAAGCAAGAAAAGGGAGTAAGTGGCTCTGCAAGGCGCATTTTGTAACGCGTCTCATTGGCAGCTATCAGGACAGTTCATGTTCCTCCCAGTTTCCCGATTCCTCCTAGAAACCAGGGGCAAATCCAGGAGCAGAAGGCAGTTTTCTTAGGTCTGGTCCCAGTCCCTATCCCCTAAAATGACTTTATTTGACCTGAACAGTACCCCCTGAGCACATGTCCCATCCTGAAAGTCAGACGGCCCCGTGTTACTAGTATAAATCAGGAGTATCCACAAAGTGTATCCATCCAATTGAGAGCACAATCAGAGAACGTAATTTATACGGACATTATCCTTAAGGAGCTTGTTTTCTAAATAATTTCATTCTTCCCTAAGAGAATAAAACCTATAACTTTAAACAAAGCCATAACAGAACCTCAAGTCTGCAAAGGAGATAAAAGTCCGGGCTAAAATTATTTTTTAAACAATTTGGGGGAAAAAAGCTGAGCCAAGTAGCTGTACCAGCACAATGCTATTTCCTTCTAAACACTCCCATGATGGGAACTTTATAAAAGCAACCGATCATCAACCTCAAATCATTTAAAACAGAAGCTGTCCCTTGGGACGTTTCGCTTCCCGTCGCAGTTAGGGAGCTCTGCCTGTCCCAGCTCTGATCAAATAACGTCCCCGCGCCAGGCCCAAAATTTGCCTGCTTGGAAAAGGTAGATTTAGTAAATTATTTACGGCGTGTTTAGTGGCCTTTTAAAGCAATTCAGGGGTGGAATATGGGGAAGAGCCAGCCCGTAGGAATAAACCACTTTGTGCGGATGGTAGCAAAGGCTTCAAAATACAAAGCAGTCGGGGAGCCTGGCCCTTATTAGCTTCCCCTGAAGCCCTAAAACTGCAAAAAAACACCCTGCAGCCTCTCTTGTTGCAAAGTCCTGCACGTATGGGAACAGGCTGGGGACCAGGCGGGCAGAGATGGCCGATCTCCTCCCTTTTGGCGGCCTCAGATCAGCGTCAATCGATCACGAAGCCCCACCCAGAGTTTCGTAACCGCTTTAAACTGGCAGAAATTGGCACTTCTGCCAAAAGGAGCCTCCTCCGCTCCCAGCTGCTCGTTCCCTCCCTTGTGCTGGCACAAGGATTCGAGTGGCTTGCATAAATGAGCTAGAACGGGCTGCTCTGAATTAAAATTAATTCAGCACACGCAGAGGAAAAGCTAATTTTTAACATAGGGAAGCCATGTATCCACCACTCCCACAAAACCCAACCTCAGGAAAGAGTGAGCTAAAAGCAGTGGGCCCTGTTTTGCCAATCTACACCAAAATACGTAGCTAGAAAAAGCAAAGTATGGGGCAAGGCAGTGCCAGAGGGTCTCGGGCCACTTGGGATCCTCCTCTGATGCTCCTTGGGGTCTCCTTGGGTGCTCCCCACAAGGAGAGGTTTGGCGGGGTGAGGCCATCCAGAGGAGCAGGGACACCATTTTAACCACGAACTGGATCTTCTCCAGGGAGCAGAGAGGCACCGCAGTACTTGCACATATCTCCCTGAGATGCATGCAGAGGGCAAAGGAGAGACAAGGATGCTGCATCACTAAAATAAGCGGTTTTTTGGTTTTCAGCCCACCATGAGGAAGCACTACCCGTTCAGCTGCCTCACCACTCGATGCCCGTTACAAGCAGCACGTCTGAAAGCTACAGGAATTCACGGCACTTGTTCTTTGTTCATAGCACTACGCTTGTATGACACTTGTTTGTAAGTCTAATTTAATTAAAAAAACAGTAAAAAGCAAGTGCGGGTTTTTGATGCTGCGCTGGCAGGGTGTCTGCATGTGAGAAAACACCCCAGGGAGGGTAGCACATTTAAGAGAAATTAAATTGTCTCATTCAGCCCAAAATAAACATGGTGCTAATCCCTCTAATGGCCTTAAACATCACCCAAACTGCGGATCCAGTGACAAGCGGGCAATAGGACCCAATTAAGCTGCTCGCACGTTTGAAATCATGGCCTCATCAGCTTTGGTTTAGTCTGGAGTCTCTCGATGGCTTTCCCTAAACTTGCTGAGACAAGCTAAAACACCAAACTTCGTTAAGCGCTGCACCAGCAGATTGCAGGGACCTGATGACAGGGTGAGTGGGAGGCACTGGTGTTTCTGCCGCCTGCTCCCACGAGCGGGTTTACAAAGGCACAGGGATCTCCTAGGATCCCCGGATCCTCCTGCTTTGCCTAACACCCAACACTGCCTGGGATCCATTTGCAGGAGCATTGTGTATAGGACAGCAGAGTGATTATTCTCTCTGGGGGCACCTGTGAGTCGCAGCCGGAGCATTTCATCAAGCTTTTGGGGAGACCGGTTAATAAAAATGTAGAAAAATTGCTGACAATCCAGAAGGAAGGGAAAAATCAAAAGAGTAAAGGTTTAAAAAACATCACCAATAAAGAAAAGCTGAAAGATTTTCAAGTTTTGATTAAAAAAAAAGAAGAAGGGAAATAATATTAGAAATAATATTAGAAATAGATATCTAATCAAGTGTGCTTGATGTTCACTGGTGGTGGTAAAGGAGGCATTAGCTTCATTTGCAGCAGAGGAGATTCAAGTTACAGCTCAGGAAAAATTTTCCAGCTATCCAGAGAAGAGGTTACCTCGGAAAGATGGGAAGCTTTAAGGTAAGCACGTTCCTGGGGTGGTTGATATGTGCAGAACCCTGCCGGGGGCTCTGATTTGGGTGTCCTTCTCAGCTTGTTCTCAACCTCTGTTTTTACAGTCTTGTCAGCTCCGTGGCGTCTTGCGTGTGTAGTCCCAACGTCAGTGGTTGTGTCCTGCATCCTTTTGCTGAAGCATTGTGAAGAAAAGAGGCCTGAGTTCCCAGTTCCCTCCTGCGCCAGCACCAGTGCTTGTACAGCCATGGCATGGACTCATGGGATGTGACCTGGCTGAAGAACAGCTCCTTCTCCTTCTCCTTCTCCTTCTCCTTCTCCTTCTCCTTCTCCTTCTAGAGTCATCGAATCATAGAATGCTTTGGGTTGGAAGGGACCTTTAGAGGTCATCCAGTCCAACCCCCCTGCAGTGAGCAGGGACATCTTCAACCAGAGCAGGTTGCTCAGAGCCCCGTCCAACCTGACCTCGAATGTTTCAAGGGATGGGGCCTCCACTACCTCTCTGGGCAACCTGTGCCAGTGCTTCACCACCCTCAGTGTAAAAAATTTCTTCCTTATATCCAGTCTAAATCTCCCCTCCTTTAGTTTAAAACCATTACTCCTTGTCCTGTCACCACAGGCCTTGCTAAAAAGATTGTCCCCATTGTCCTTCTCCTTCTCCTTCTCGTTTAGTTTTCAGCTTGATCTGGTCTCTAATGAGATTCACCATGCAGTCTCAGGAGTGCAAACGATGGGACAGAGGTCCATGGGAGGAGAACAGCACAGGGAGCTCCTTTCTAGGCAGTAGCATGGACCTGTATTGCTCTAACCCCAGCACAAACCCATGCTGTTGCAGAACGCCCGCAGCTCTGAGTCCAGCTGATTGCAAGACGAAAGCCCCTGATTCAGAAAGAAGACCTAAATCCAAGCTCCAGCTGCTGAGAAATCTCTGCCTCCCACTTGGACCAGTCCGGATGCCTGTTTCTGGGAAATGCATTGCTCAAGTGGCAGGGGGTCACCCAGCTCAGGGAGCCAGCGGGAGCTGCACAGGCACTTAGGAGGAAGATGGGGCATCTGAATTTGCCACGGAAGGAGACCAGGAGCCGATGCAAAGCTTCAGGAGGAGGCGTGACACGGGCCAAGCAGCAGGCAGAGGAGATAATTTTAGTAGCAGCAGCAGCTTGCTGGCTAGACTCAAGCTATACAAAGATTAAAAAAAAAACAAAAAGGGAGAAAATTGACCGCGGAGAGGATTGTAGGACAGGTTTCCAATAGAGACGAGGAACAAGTAACGCCATTGTACAGGATAGTGGTGAAAACTAACGTGCAATGGTGTGCACGATGCCATGGCTGTGTTAGATAAATAAATTCAGACTGGAAGAGGTGTAGGGAATGGTTGCTGAGATACTCTGGGGAACAGAGAGCTTCTCACTAGGGGTGCCCAAAACATCTGAGTTCTCTTAGCCTTGCACACCAAGAGATGATACGGCTGCTGTGTCAGAGGAAGAAGGCAATATTGCAGGAAAAGGAAGACCTGTTCAAGCAAGAATCAATGAATCATCGAATGGTTTGGGTTGGAAGGGGTTTTTGAAGGTCATCTAGTCCAACTCCCCTGCCATGGGCAGGGACATCTTCAGCTAGATCAGGTTGCTCAGATCCTCATCCAACCTGACCTTGAACATTTCCAGTGATGGAGCATCCACAGCTTCTCTGGGCAGCCTGGTCCAGTGTCTCACCACCCTCAGCGTGAAGAATTTCTTCCTTCTGTGCTATCTAAACCTACCCTCTTTCAGTTTAAATCCGTTGCCCCTTGTCCCGTCACTACAGGCCCTACTAAAAAGTCTGTCCCCATCTTTCTTAGAAGTCCCCTTTAATATTGAAAGGCCACAAGAAGGTTTCCCCACAGCCTTCTCTTCTGCAGGCTGAACAGCCCCAACTCTCTCAGCCTTTCTCCATAGCAGAGGGGCTCCAGCCCTCTGACCATTTTTGTGGCCTCCTCTAGACCCGCTCCAACAGGTCCATGTCTGTCTTGTGCTGGGGACCCCAGAGCTGGACGCAGGGCTCCAGGGGGGTCTCACCAGAGCAGAGCCGAGGGGCAGAATCCCCCTCCTCGACCTGCTGGCCACGCTGCTCTGGATGCAGCCCAGGATACGGTTGGCCTTCTGGGCTGCGAGCGCACATTGCCGGCTCATGTCCAGCTTTTCATCCACCAGTATCCCCGAGTCCTTCTCTGCAGGGCTGCTCTCCATCCATTCATCCCCCATCTCTACTGATACTGGAGATTGCCCCAACTCAAGTGCAGGACCTTGCAACGCAAGAAAATAGTCTTGGATTATTACATTTAGGCTTGAAACTAGACACCTCTAATTATCCTAAGAACCAGAGCCTGAACCAAGTGGGCTTATATGGAAGAGGTGAGCAGAGGACTGAGCTCAGGCTCCAAGACTGCACCCTGTGTCCTGCAGCCCCGCAACCCTGCCATGCAGTAGAGACCTGACGTAGATGCAAACGCATGCAAATAAACCACCTTGCCCATGGTCGAGCAGTTGGGCAGTATTTCCTCCCAGGCTCACCATCCAGGAGCTTATTTTGTGTCTTTTTGTGTCCCACTTCTGGTTTTAACCCATTTGGAACATCAGCTTATCAGTCTCAGCCCTTCCTGACGTCATATTCGGCTCTGCCTGCCGCTGCAATTCGGAGCACAAGCACCGTTCATACAGCAACCCACGGACATGCTCAGCCTCCAGCTGCGAGAGGAGCTCAGCGGCTATTTACCGCTGAAGAAAGTTACTTCTCCTCCAAAAAGTTTCTGCTATTTTAACTTCAGGGGAAAAAAAGTGCTTCCTAAGGGCAAACGAAATCTAGAATTACATTTTTGCTGATAATAGCAAGACTCAGGAGCGCGGGACTCAAGGGAAGGAGATGTCTCTTGGGTCAGATGGAAAACAGAGAGGAAAATGTCAGTAACAGGAAAAGAAACTGCTGCACAATCCTAAAGGAAAAGCCACTGTCATTTATCAAGTGGGCACTAGTTTTCTGCTGTGATGTCTATTTTTTGGCCCTCTTTCTTGCCTGCAGTCTCGCTGCTGGTGCATGAGCTGCGCGCAGACCTAAATACAGGTATTTGGGGAAGGAGAGAAATCAGAGCGATGATCTGTGTGCTTCCACGTCGCTGTCATTCCCAGTCAGGGTGATTATTTTCCAAGATATTTAAAGTGGAGACAGAGAGCAAAGCCTCTTTTTTCTCCTCCGTGTTCACCTGCTGAAATCGGGATGGTTTGAGCTTGCATGGAGGCAGCAATGACCAACCGCAGACCGTAAACCTTTCCAAGCAGCAAGAGCAGCTACACCTCAATTAATCCGATGATATCGCAAGTCCTCTGCTCTGTGGGGCAGGGGATCCTGTGGGCTAATGACACCCCACAGCAAAATTCTTTTTCATTTACTGAGCAAGGAGGTGTCTGTGATCACGGAGAATTGCGGGACACCACCAGCTCCTGGTTTCCAAGGCTGATTCCCTTGTGGCGCATGCCTCATTTCCAAGGGGTACAACCAACCCGACATGAGACCATGGTGGCATCTCCATAAATATTTGTTCACCTGAAAAAATTCGTATTGGTCCAGCTTCACTTGTGAAGGGGGGAGGACTTTGCTCCCCAAGCGCTTCGACGTCGGACTTTTCCCTGCTTGGAAAGGTTAAGAAAGCAAGCCATACGCTGACTATTATAAATATTTGCATTAGAAATATGGTTTGCCCATTCAGTTTGCACCGCTCACCGGCACTGCTCGGCAGAGCTCTGCTGGAAAGCGCACTCGGCCAGGGATCTGTGCTTATCCCGGTCTGGTGCAGTTGCAACACCCGCTGCCGTTGCAACATCCCCATGTTGCACGACCTGCAGCTCAGGTGTTCATTGCTAAAAAACATTTGCAAATCCTTTCAGCACACCAAGGTTTCAGGACTTTCAAAATACTGCCAAAGAGAGGAGAAGCAAACTGTTCTTGACAAATACCGAGTTGTGAGTTTGTGACTGAGCAGTGGCATTCGCTGGATCTTACAGCAGCTTTTGAAGGAAAAGCGGCATCGGCTATTTCTTTGCAAGCCCTGGCAGAGAGGAAAGGAAGCTCAGGAAGAAGGTGGTGAAATTTTGAGACCTTTCTGGGTTTGTTTTGACCTGGCTGCTCTCCTGACAGGGGCTTGGGAGCTCTGCGGGCAGCACCGATCCACCGGGACATCGGTGAGCCGCAAGCGAAGCAGAGGCTGACGCTCACGTCCAGCAGTAACTATCAACCATGGAAAGCCGCAGAGGAAACTAAATTTGCTTGATTCCTCCTAGGATCATTTTTTCCTGCCATACACAAAAATTGCACCCGCTGAAGCTCCTCGGTGTTTTGGTGGGCGTTTATTGGCACCTCTTGATGGAGCTTTCCTCTTGCAAAACGAAGCTCCTTTGGTGCATTCATGGCTCCTCCTTGAGCGCAGCTCTGCTGTCCTGGCGTCGGCACCGGCAGCTGCACGATGTCCCAACGCCTCCTCTGACCTGCACGGATGAGTCCTGTTAGAGTTTTTAAGAGGGATGCATGAATTTTGGGTGCTCAGCACCTCCAGTTTGGGGGGCCCCCCCAGTACTACCCATGGGGCCTACGTGCGGGTGAGCAGGGAGGCTCCAGTTCCTCTGCCCCTTCCAGCCTCCGTAGGGTGCTTTGCTTTGGTAACGGCTTGCTTACAGCTTTGCTCCGGAGAAGCTAAAATTAAAACAGTGACTCCATTGCAGACTGAAAACAGATCATTCCTTCTCCGCCCGCGTGCTTTGGATGGACATCAGAAGCCAAACCCAGGCTGTTAAATCCCCTGTGTAAAAACAATCTTCTATTCTGATCCTGAGTCCACCGCAGCTTGCTGTGGTTGGGATGGTTCAGTTCCCAGACCAGCGTTCAGGGGGCTCCGAAATGGGATTTGCCTGGAAATGGAAAACAAAAAAACAAGAAGCCAGTATCTCTGCAGCTTATTGCCTTAAACAAAAGCTTACTTTGCTCCAGAGAAGGGGGAAAAACAGAAGTTAATTCATGAATAAAGAACGAAAAAAAAAACCTTCAGGATTTCATTTTCACCCCATCTGTCCCCTAATTCTTTGGGAAACGGGAGTTTTGCAGTCAGGCAGTGCAAAGATGGAGAGCTCTCCCTGCTCCCCAGTCAGCCAAGACCCTTAGGATGGGACCAACCCTCATGGGGGTAAACGCCTAAATGTCCCAGTCCCCTCTGAGCCACTGCCAGGTGGCACAAAGCTGCTTCCTGGACACCAAGCCCCACGGAAGTCATGGAATCACAGAATCATAGGATGGTTTGGGTTGGGAGGGACCTTTGAAGGTCATCTAGTCCGATCCCCCTGCCATGGGCAGGGACATGTCCCACTATACCAGGCTGCTCAAAGCCCCATCCAACCTGACCTTGAACATTTCCAGTGATGGAGCATCCACAGCTTCTTGGGGCAACCTGGTCCAGTGTCTCACCACCCTCAGCGTAAAGAATTTCTTCCTTCTGTGCTATCTAAACCTACCCTCTTTCAGTTTAAATCCGTTGCCCCTTGTCTTACCTCTTCAGGCCACGCTAAAAAGCCCTCTCTTCATCTCTCTTATGAACCCCCTTTATATATTTAAAGGCCGCAAGAAGGTCTCCCCGCAGCCTTCTCTTCTCCAGGCTGAACAACCCCAACTCTCTCAGCCTTTCTCCATAGCAGAGGTGTTTTGGCCCTCTGACCATTTCCATGGCCTCCTCTGGACCCGCTCCAACAGCTCCATGTCTATCTTGTGCTGGGGACCCCAGAGCTGGACGCAGGGCTCCAGGGGGGTCTCACCAGAGCAGAGTAGAGGGGCAGAATCCCCTCCCTCGACCTGCTGGCCACGCTGCTCTGGATGCAGCCCAGGATATGGTTGGCTTTCTGGGATGTGAGTGCACATTGCCAGCTCATGTCCAGCTTTTCATCCACCAGTACCCCCAAGTCCTTCTCCGCAGGGCTGCTCTCAATCCATCCATCCCCCAGCCTGTATTGATACTGGGGATTGCCCCAACCCAGGTGCAGGACCTTGCACTTGGCCTCGTTGAACTTCATGAGGACCTGCCAAAGCTGCCAAAATCTCCATCCCTGCAACAGCAATTGGAGACAGCACTGGCAAAACCTCTCGAGACGGTGCTTTGCTCCGAAGTACCGGTCCCACCATTGTATTTTTGGAGGAGTGAAGGTACAAACTGCTTTAATTTGCAGCCACTCGTACGTGTGAGCATCAAGATGTGTCGGCACACCCCATGCTGTGACACTGGGGACCCCAGTGGTTTCCAGTGGGTCCATACGTGCCACCACCATAGGGGTCATCGCTGCTCCTCAGCTCTTGTTGCTGCAATTCGGACGGGTACGCAGGCAGATGGGATGTTTCTCCTGACCCTAAATCCTCCTCAACGCTGGGACACGTCCCTTGCTTGGTGGTCGATGCTGAGCTGCTCCTGCTTTGCCGCTGGTCTCTGGGCTCCTCTGGGGTGAGAAGATCAGATATGGCTGGGGGAGAGGGAGGGGAAAGCCGGAGTTTCCAGCAAGACCAGAGTTAAAATAAAGATAAGACTTCTTCTCCATGGAGGAGACAAATTTATGGCTCCCATAAGTAGGGAGTGAACCTGCAAGCCAGGAAGATCTTGGCAGCCTCTGGGGAAGGAATAAGGATTTTGGAGGGCTCAGACCAACCCTAAACATATCCTGTATTTAAGGAGTAAAATGTTTTTTCAGGGATTTTAGCCCTGAAGCGCGCTGCACAGCTCCCCGTTCATGGCAGATCCTGTGTCCTCTCTCCCACCAGGGCTGGTGGCAAGCCCTGGCTCTGCTGAGCCTCCATCACCAGGACCCCAATGTGCTCCAGGAGTCTCAGAGTCCCGGCACCGCAAGATCCCCTCCTGATCCGAATCCTCAAAGCATGGAGCTGGGAAAGAAGCCACTTCCCACACCCCTGGTCCCACCTCGCACTCCTGCCTCCCCCAAATCCCTGCACAAAGCGTCTGCCTCCGTAGCACTGGCAGGTCTTTGCCCATCCAGCACCCATCAAAGGGACAAATCAGGGACTGTGACACCAAACCCTGTCCCTCGCTGCCTTCCCCCCCCCGCCCCCTGGCTGTGTTTCTTTCCCCCCACTGCAGTCCCCAGCCCCTTTCTTCCCATATATTTGAGGCAGGACAAAACTCATAACAGCAGTGACTCCGGTCCCGGTCACTCATGGGGCTTCAGTCCCAGATCAGCGTCAGGGCAGGGACAGCCAGGAGCTAAAGCCACAACAGCCGCTTTCCTTATCTTTAACCCTTTTTTGCCAAACAACCACAGTTCCACCCAGGTGACCCCATCCCCGTCCCGGGGTGCCCCCCAGCCGGTAGCAGGGCCTGGGGCACCCCCACAAAGCCGGTCCCCATCTTGAGTTCCTCTAGATGTCACCCTCAGCCGTCTTTTCCCCCACTCAGATTTTCCTTTCTCCAAGATCCTGCATTTTTTTTTTTTTTTTTTTTTTTTAAATTCCTTTCTGATCTCTTTCCGGCCATGTGTGATTGCAGTTTCCTCTGGGCGTCCATTTCATCAGCCCGAAATTAAGGAGCGGAGGAGAGGGGTGGCGGGCGGCCGGCGGGAGCCCCCCCGCTCCCCACCCACCACCACCCCGACGCCACATCCTGCATCCCGCATCCCACCGGGACCCCGCTGCTCCCCGGGCTGGCCGAGCACCCCTCGGCACCCCCTCGCCGCACCCCTCTCCCAACCCCGGCCCCACTTGGCCCGGAGGCCGGGGGGGGATCCGCCGCCTCAACGCAGGCACCATCAGTTTTGGGGTGACTTTGCTTTTTTTTGGCTGGGTTTTCCCCCCATGCCACCTTCTTCGCCTGCAAAGGTGCCCCCGCCATCCTGCGGTGGCCGGATGGTTTTTCTCCCCCCTGGCTCTGAACCGCAAGGCCATCGCCGCCGACGCTGCCCATCTTCTCCCACCGCCGCTGGATGCCAACGCCGGGGCCAGATTCAGCCTCGGCGAGAAGGTCACGGTACCTCCAGCCCACCCTTTTCCTCCCCACCACCGCCGAGTCCGGCTCTGTGCCGCGGCTGTGGTGCGGCGGAGGGGACGTTGGCCGTAGAGGAAACCCGTGCCCGGGGCGAGCAGAGAAAATCCCCAGGGAGGTTTCGGCTATTTGGTTCGTCCTCTCCTGCATGAGACAACCCCAGCTCTGCGGCTCCGCCGGGCGATGGCCGTGCAGTGAAGATGTCTGTGGCCAGGCTCAACAGCGTCAATGGCTTTCTGGAGGACGGCAGGATGGAAGCAGGGGACATGGGCAGGATCCTCCGCTGCCTGGAGATGGGCACTGTCCTCACCTTGTTCTATCAGAAGAAGTCGCAGAGGCCAGAACGAAGGACCTTCCAAGTGAAGCTGGAGACCCGGCAGATCATCTGGAGCCGGACGCCCGAGAAGGTGGAAGGGGACAGTGAGTATCGGTGGCAGCGGCGCTGTGGGCTGGGGATGTTCTGGTGGGGTGCCCAGCCGCGGTGGGGTGCCTGGCCGTGGGGTGCTTGGCCATGGTGGGATGACCACCCACGGTGGGGTGCCTGACCAAGGTGTGCCTGGCCATGGTGGGATGTCCTACTATGGTGGGGTGCCTGCCTGTGGGGTGCCTGACTGTGGTGGGGTGCCCTACTGCAGTGGGGTGACTGGCAGTGGGGTGCCTGGCCATGATGGGGTGCCTGGTCATGGTAGGGTGCCCAGCTGTGGTGGGGTGCTTGGAAGTAGTGGGGTGCCGTGTCACTGTGGGGTGCCTGGCCACGGTGCAGTGCCCAGCCTTGGTGGGATGCCTGGCCATGATGGGGTGCCTGGTCATGGTAGGGTGCCCAGCTGTGGTGGGGTGCTTGGAAATAGTGGGGCGCCTGGCTACGGTGGGGTGCCTGGTCACCATGGGGTGCCCAGCCTTGGTGGGATGCCTGGCCATGATGGGGTGCCTGGTCATGGTAGGGCGCCCAGCTGTGGTGGGGTGCTGGGAAATAGTGGGGCGGCGGGCTACGGTGGGGTGCCTGGTCACCATGGGGTGCCCGGCCTTGGTGGGATGCCTGGCCCTGATGGGGTGCCTGGCCATGATGGCCCTGGTCGGGTGCCCAGCTGCGGTGGGGTGCCTGGTGACGATGGGGTGCCGAGCCTTGGTGGGATGCCTGGCCATGATGGGGTGCCTGGCCATGATGGGGTGCCTGGCCATGATGGCCATGGTAGGGTGCCCAGCTGTGGTGGGGTGCTTGGAAGTAGTGGGGTGCCTGGCTATGGTGGGGTGCCTGGTCACTGTGGGGTGCCTGGCCACGGTGCAGTGCCCGGCTTTGGTGGGATGCCTGGCCCTGATGGGGTGCCTGGCCATGATGGCCATGGTAGGGTGCCCAGCTGTGGTTGGGTGCTTGGAAATAGTGGGGTGCCTGGCCATGATGGGGTGCCTGGTCAAGGTAGGGTGCCCAGCTGTGGTTGGGTGCTTGGAAATAGTGGGGTGCCTGGCTACGGTGGGGTGCCTGGTCACTGTGGGGTGCCTGGCCACGGTGCAGTGCCCGGCCTTGGTGGGATGCCTGGCCATGATGGGGTGCCTGGTCATGGTAGGGTGCCTGGCTGTGGTGGGGTGCTTGGAAATAGTGGGGTGCCTGGTCCCGGTGGGGTGCCCGGCCACGGTGGGGTCCTTGGCCACAGTGGGGTCCTGGCCATATTTGGACGCGCTACCACGGCGGGGTCTCTGGCCATGGTGGGGTGCCTGGATGCAGTGGGGTGTCCTACCATGGTGGGATGCCCGGCCATGGTGGGATGCCCAGAGATATAAATTCAGGAGCTGCTGGGCTGAGCAACCCTCGCCTCCTCCATCCCAGCTCATGTGGTCCATAAGTTGCCGTGGGGCTCAAGCCGCTGCCACTTCATCCCTGGGGTTTTATACCCTCCCTGGCAAGGAGGTAAAGGAGCCGGCCACCACCTTGCCTGCTCACGGTGCTTTTAACCCCCAAAATGGAGCGCTCAGGCTTCTGGGGCAGGCAGCAGCATGGGGTGGAGCATGGTGGTGGCCCCATGCAGCCCAGAGAGGACTTGGCCAGCTGGGCTCTGCCCCACATGCATTAATGACATCAATGCAAATTTTGGACTGGTGGCACCAGTGTCCAGCACAGGAAATGCCCCCACTGGAGCACCCATAAAAATCACCCTTGCTTGTGGATTCGCTGGTGGCTAGTAGGCTGTTGGGGCATACTCCCACCACCGGGCACCGGTGGGGCTCCATGCCTTGGTGCTCGTTATCTGGTTGCTCGTTACCTCAACGCTTGCACCTTCTCTTAAATTGAGCTAAAAAGAGCCAATGGATGAAAACACGGGGTTGGGGTGACATGGAGCTATACCATCGCCTCATCCCACACCTCCATGCAGGAAGGAGCCCAGTTTTGGGGTATCATCTCACCTGGACGACGGCAAAGTCCAGCCTGGAGGTTCGGGAGATGACAGGTGCCTTTTCCCTGGTGGGGCTCAGAGGGTGTCATTAAAAATCACCAATCACCCACCCAAAAATCACCACCCACCGCTAATTTTGCATGAGATGGAGCAAAATCCCCGGGAGGGTTCAGCTCCTGCTCGGAGAGGCCGACCCCAAGTCCAGCTGCTGGCCATGGGGAGGCTTTGAGCTGGAGATGAGCATCGGCAGAAGCAGGATCCGTGCTTGTCCAGACCTGCTGGGCGCAGGAGGTGAACTCACCACCGGCCCTTGGGGGGAGCAGATTTGTGGAAGGAGGAGGAGGAGGGATGAGCAAGAGGAGGAAGGGCACCCATTTTTGGAGAAGTTGTTTTGGTCCTTGCAGGGAAGAGCTCATTCTCCGCTCGCGGAAATGATGCGTTTCCGGCTCCTTGTTTTTCTTTGGGATCACCATGCACCACCGGGTCAGGGTCTCAGGTCGTTCCCGATGCCCTGCCTCAGTTTCCCCCCTGGCGCCTTGTGATCTGGCTTCTCCCATGCCACGGCCCAAAACCCCCCATGGGAATGAGCGAGCATCCTCCAAGGTCATCCAGAAGTGGAGGAAAAAAAGGAAAATCCCTCTGGAAACGGTACCATCCTGTCATCCAACCCCACCACCCGCTTCCCCCAGCCCTGGGTGGGAGCAATCCCAGTCTTGGTGCTGGACTGGAGCATCTTCACCCCCTGGTCCAGCCCTGCTCCATGCTCGCATGTCCTCCCCCTCTCCATGATTTTATGGAAGCGCCAGGATCTTCTATTCATCCTTGGGGTCTCGCTCCCACCCCGCGCCTGACCTCACGCCTGCCTGGGTCATTTTAAATCCCCCTTCAACCAGGCACCCCGCTTGCCGAGGGATTAGCGGGGACAACCAACAGCATTGATGTCTCTGTTACGGACTGCCAGGGCCCAGGACATGGATCCTGGCTCTTCCCAAGAGACGGCTCTGCACCATTGCAGGCTAATTACACGCTTCGTTAAGCAGCCGATGGACACGTGTCCATGCCGATGGGGTCGCCTGTAGCATCGCCTCCAAAATTAACCTCATCCTGGAGGCTTTCCAGCTCATCGCCCTCGGCAGACCCCGGTCCCCAGTGCAAGGATGAAATCTAGCGGAAAACAGCCCAAAAGGGATCTTTACAAGAAATTAAAAGAAATAGGGGTGAAGGCAGCTTGGTGAACCCAAGAGTATTTCAGAGGGGCGGTTTGCCACGACGACAGCTAATCGGGATCACACCTCCAACCTCGTTAACGCCAAATAATTAGAAATAGGACCCTTTGGGGAGGAGAAAATCCAGATGGGGTTTAACGCCACTGGGCCAGGCGAAAAATCTTTTATTTTGCGTTTTAAATCAGCTTCACAACACCACGGGGAGCCCTGGGGGATGCAGTCGCCCAATTCCCCCCTGTACAGGAGGGTCTGAGCTGCCACGTGTCCTGCAAGTAAAGGGTGACTGAGGCGAACACGAAGGAACGTGGCTCGTGCCACCGCAGCTCTGCCCAGGCCAGCGGGATTTCCCAGCACAACCATTCCCTCCAACCGCTTTGCTTTGCTTTGCTTTTTTCCCTAATGCATTAAAAAAACTCCCAGGCTCTCAGCATCCCTAAAAGCCACCGAGCAGACCCTGGTCCTACATCATCTTCCCACCATCCCTATATTTAAAACCTTCTTTGCACCACGCTGCTCACTTTGCATTAGAAGAGAAAAGGGATTTTCACAGCTGGAACCGACTTCCAGAGTGTTTTAATCACCCGGGACCCCTGAGACAATGCAGGGAGGAGTTTGGAGACATAGTTCTGACATGATCGCTGCAAATCCGCTGCAGATGTGGTTTCCAGGAAGCCGCCGGCCGTGTTGCATTGTGCACCCCCGCGCCGCTCCCTCTTCCCTCGGCTCTTCGTGGGGCTGGGCTGTTTGCCCTGCAGAGAAGAACTTGGGTTTAGTGGTGGATGCAAAACTGGACGTGAGCTGGCGACGTGCGCTCGCAGCCCAGAAAGCCAACTGTATCCATGGCTGCATCCAGAGCAGCGTGGCCAGCAGGTCGAGGGAGGGGATTCTGCCCCTCTGCTCCGCTGTCCTGAGACCCCCCTGGAGCACTGTGTCCAGCTCTGGGGTCCCCAGCACAAGAAGGACATGGAGCTGTTGGAGCGGGTCCAGAGGAGGCCACAAAAATGGTCAGAGGGCTGGAGCCCCTCTGCTATGGAGAAAGGCTGGGAGAGTTGGGGTTGTTCAGCCTGGAGAAGAGAAGGCTGCGGGGAGACCTTCTTGTGGCCTTTCAATATTTAGAGGGCTTCTACGAAAGATGGGGACAGACTTTTTAGTAGGGTTTGTAACGATAGGATAAGGGCTGATGGTTTTAAACTGAAAGAGGGGAGATTCCAACTAGATCTAAGAAAGAAATGTTTTACACTGAGGGTGGTGAAGCACTGGCACAGGTTGCCCAGAGAGGTGGTGGAGGCCCCATCCCTGGAAACATTTCAGGTCAGGTTGGACGGGGCTCTGAGAAACCTGATCTGGTTAAAGATGTCCCAGCTCACTGCAGGGGGGTTGGACAAGATGACCTCTAAAGGTCCCTTCCAACCCAAACCATTTGACGATTCTATGATTGTTGGCAGCACCCAGAGGTCAGGTCCAAGGCCAGATCCTGGCAGCGTTGAATCAAGGGGTTGGCTGCGTTGCAACTCGTTGGCGGAGCCCCAGTAGCCGCCGGCTTCTCACCCCCCTCCAGCACCCTGTGGATGGGCAAGTTTGGGGATGAGCAGCTGGTTTTTAACCTATAAACCCATTTTTACCCCCAAATATCTGCCTGTTTATACCAAAGTGGGTTTGCTCTGAGCCATGGGGCCTGCACGGAGACAGTAACAGGGTTTCATTTCTTGAGATCCAGTCCCAAAACAAAGCACGTGCAGGGGTGCAGACCTCCTGTGTATCACGTGTGCTAAAATCCCACCCCGATCCGTGAAATTTGGCTTGCAGTCATCCAGCGAGGGAAGGCTGGATAAAGCCTCCAGTGTTTTCCGGAGCTCTTCTGCCAAGAAAAACTATTCTGCACCTCTTTTCTTGCTTAATCAGCCCAATTTCTCCCCCATCCCTTATTCCTCCCTGCGCTCGGCTTTTATTTATCCCCTTTGGATTAGGCTGAGGGTTTCTGTCGAGGCACTGGCACGCCTGCACCCTTCCCCACCGCCGCATCGGAAACGCAGCCGGGCTGGAAATTCTCCGGGAAATGACCTATTTCCTCGGCAGGACAATACCCCGGCGCGGTGGTCCGTCCACCCTCGGCCTCACAAAGCCCTTTCCGGTGTCGCCGCCTCAGCCCCAGAGGGCAAAGCTGCCCAGGGGTGATGCTCCCGGTATGGAGAACGACTTTGGGTATTATTACTAATATCGTCATATTATTTTTCTGCTCCCGGTGGGACGTGTCCGCTTGGCAAAACCAGGGGTTGGAAATCTCCCCCAGTGGCGTAGCGGTGAGGAAGACCGCGGTCCGGAAACCCAGCCCTCCCGCCGCCAGCAGGGCTTTATATAGAGAGATAATGAGAGACCAGCACAGCAGGAAAGAAACGCCCTGCGGTCCGGGCTGCCAGGGCTCCAAATTGCCACCTTTGGGCAGACGTCTTCAATTAAAAGATGAGCTCAGCCTACCCCGGAGCAGGGTCTGTCTTGGGGAGGAGAAGGCAGGGGAGACATGGCTGGAGATGTGCTGGTTGGGATGGGGCAGGCTGAGCCTGGAGGACGTGTGGCACCCACAAAGCTGGGAAACTGGTGGGCAGCGCTGTGGAGATGCCACATCCTGGGGACACGAGTCCCTGGAGGACAGACAGGAGTGAGGTGCCATCGCACCCCTGGGGGCAGTGCTGCAGGGACACCCCGTCCTGAGGGCATAGCTCCCTGGAGGACACATGGCCGTGGCACCCATGGTGCTGTCACACAGCTGCAGCAGAGCTGCAAGGACCCACCATCCTGGGGACATGGCTCCCTGGAGGACATGTGAACCCAGCACCCATGCTGCTGTCACACAGCTGCAGCAGAGCTGCAAGGACACGCCATCCTGGGGACACGGTTCCCTGGAGGACACGTGAACCCAGCACCCATGGTGCTGTCACGCAGCTGCAGCAGTGCTGCAGGGATGCCCCGTCCTGGGGACGTGGCTCCCTGGAGGACACATGGCCATGGCACCCATGGTGCAGTCACACAGCTGCAGCAGTGCTGCAAGGACCCGCCATCCTGGGGACGTGGCTCCCTGGAGGACACGTGAACCCAGCACCCATGGTGCTGTCACGCAGCTACAGCAGCACTGCAGGAACACCCCATCCTGGGGACATGGTTCCCTGGAGGACACATGGCCATGGCACCCATGGTGCTGTCACACAGCTGCAGCAGTCCTGGGGACATGGTTCCCTGGAGGACACATGGTCATGGTACCCATGGTGCTGTCACACAACTGCAGGAATGCTGCCGGGACACCTCATCTTGGGGACGTGGCTCCCTGGAGGACACACGGACCCAGCACCCATAATGCCATCATGCACCAACGGGCTGTGCCATGGGGACATCTCGTTCTAGGGACACAGCTCCCTGAAGAACATGCAAAGCCATGGTGCTATCACCCTAGCAGACATGTCACTGCAGGGCTTCAGGTCAAGCACTGGAACAGGCTGCCCAGAGAGGTGGTGGAGTCACCATCCCTGGAGGTACTCAAAAAACGTGTAGACGTGGCGCTTCTGGACATGGTTTAGTAGGCATGGTGGTGTTGGGTTGATGGTTGGACTAGATGATCTTAGAGGTCTTTTCCAACCTTAATGATTCTGTGATTCTATATCTCCCTGGAGGACACATGGCCACGGCACCCCCAATGCCATCACAGACCCATGGGCAGTGCCATGGGGACACCCCATCCTGGGGGCAAGGGTGCCCAGAGGGCACGTGGTCTCCTGGCAGTCCCACCTCCTGTAGCCTCCCTGAGCCCTGCACATGGGTCCGTGGTGGCAGGGTGGCAGGGGACAATCCCATGTCCCTCTCTCCCCGCAGTCGACATTCGGGAGATCAAGGAGATCCGCCTGGGGAAGAACTCACGGGACTTCGAGCGCTACCCCGAGGATGCTCGCAAGCTCGACTTCACCATGTGCTTCATCATCCTCTACGGGATGGACTTCAGGCTGCGGACTCTCAGCGTGGCCGGTGCGTGGGCTCCCTTCCCGCTCCACCCAGCCACCCTTGGGTTCTCACCCCCTCCCCAGCATCCATTTCCCCCATCCCAGCCTCACCACCCTCCTCTTCCTCCTCCAGCTTTCTGCGAGGAGGACATCAACCTGTGGATAACGGGCCTCAACTGGCTGGTGGTGGACACCCAGAAAGCCCAGACCCCACTACAGATTGAGAGGTGAGGAAGGACCAGCGGGTCCTGTTTCCCAGTCCCCTTCTGGGAGTCTGGGGGGACAAAACCCCCCTGAGTTTGGTCCCCACTGGGACTGAGCACCGTCTGTCCATCCCTTCCTTCCCAGGTGGCTGCGGAAACAGTTTGATGGAATGGACCGGTCGCGGGAAGGCAGGTGAGCACCAGCAAGGCCATATGGTGGGAAGTCACCAGTGGGTTCAGCTGGACAGGGCCATATCCCCCCACTTGCACCCCAAATCTGGAGGCTGAGCCAGGCTGGGAGTGGGATTTGTGGGGCAAGGTAGTACCAGGTTATTTGGGGTTCTTGAAGGCACCAAAAATCAGAGACTCCAGTGCAAGTCCCCTCCTTGCCGCTGTAGGGACCATGGGGACCCCAATGCCTCCATGCCCACTGCTGCATTGCCACCAGCGCCAGGAGGAGCTGGACCATTAATGCAGCCCATAATCATCTCGCCAAGTCAGGAATAAACCCAAATCAAATGAATTTGAACTTAAATGATTATGGGGATGGGGATGGGCATCACCTCCAGATGGCATGATGTCTTAGAGCGCCCAATTGGTTCTTGGATGCGCTCCTTCTCCTTGACCCTCTGCTCACGCTCGTGCCAGACCCCGTGTAATTAGGGGTCCTGTGCCACTCCGGGGATCCACAACCTGGTAAGTGAGAGCCCCACGCCAGAGACCATGCTGGCACCAGGATTTGGGGTGGGACCTTCGATGTCAGGAGCTGAGACCCATCCGGGTGTTGTCCACCCTCTGCGGGGTCTGGCCGGTGCCCTGACACCAGCTCACCCTCCTGCAGCATCACAGTGAAGGACCTGAAGGCCATGCTACCCCAGGTGAACTACCGCGTCCCCAACATGAGGTTCCTGCGGGACAAGCTCGTGGTAAGGACACCCCAGGCACCCCAACTACGCAGGGAGAGGGTCTTCGAGACCCACAGCCAGGCTGGAGCCAGCCTCGGTGTCGCTGGCTTCGGTCAGGTGGCCCTGCTCATGCAGCACCCTCTCTGGCAGGAGGTGGAAGCCAGGAACGAGATGACTTTCTCCCACTTCATCCAGTTCTACAAAAACCTGATGTTTGATGCACAGAAATCGGTAAGAGCCGCAGCTTGTCCTCCCAAGCATCCCCCTCCTGGTGCAGCGTGTCCCCGGCTGGCTAAGTCCGGTCCCCTCCTTTGCGTTGCAGGTCATCGAGCAGCTGGAGCTCTCCTTCCCCTTGCGGTGAGTACCCAGGAGCTCCATGGCTCCCATCCTGGCCAAGCCTCCAAGGGTTGGATCCATCGGGTGGGCAATGCAGCCGGGCTGTGGGACAGAGTCTGGGGAGAGCAGAGGGTCCGGGCAGTGCACGTGGCCCTGGAGCGTCTCCCAGCGTCGGGGCAGGCTTGGGGTGGAGGGGATGGTGGGGATGGCAAGGGTGGTCTGAGGGGCAGGGGTGGGAGAGGGAATAGGAGCAGGGATGGGAGAAGGGATGAGCAGGGATGGGAGTGGAGATGGGAGCGGGTATGGCAGTAGGGATGGGAGCAGAGATGAGCAGGGATGGGAGCAGGGATGGGTGCAGGGATGGGAGCGAGGATGGGTGCAGGGATGGGAGCAGGGATGTGACCAAGGATGGGTGCAGGGATGGGATTGGGGATGTGAGCAGGGATATGAGCAGGGATGGGTGCCAGGGATGCAGGGTCGTGTCGCACTGCCCTCCTTCCCACATCCCTGGGCAACGCCGCGTGCTCTGGCTGGGTGCCTGCCTCTCCCAGGTCACAGGGTGACACTGAACACCTCGAGGTGCCCCTTGCATCCCCATGGCCTGCGCTTTCCCCGAGACCCTTGCCAGCTGCCGCAGCTGGCAGGCGTGGGGGGCATTGGGGGGGCTGAGCTGCAGGTGGACACTGGTGGCCCCATGGGGTCTACCCCAACTCCTGCTCCCGGTCCCTGCTGATGGCCGCTCCATGTCCCAGGAATGTGGACCGCCCCGAGCTGTGCCAAGTCTCCCTTTACGACTTCCAGAAGTTCCTGCTGCACGACCAGAAGGTGGGTGCTCTTAGAGACCCCTGCGGCATCGCTCTCAGCCCCAACCTCGGGGACTCCCATGGGATGCCCCAGCCCAGTTTGCCCCGTAACGGTGGTCGTGTTTGCACCCCAGGAACCCTGGGCCAGCGACGTGGGCGTGGTGCGGGACTACATGTGCACCTACCTCAAGGAGGGCTCCAGCGAGGCAGCAGACCCCTCCTTCCAGCTGGATGAGGTGGGTGGCCCCACTTGGCACCCACCCAGGGGTGTCTCCTCAGCCCTGGCAGGCTCTGACCTCTCTGCTTCCCCCCTAGTTCCTCACATACCTCTTCTCCAAGGAGAACATGGTGATGGACTCCAAGTATGAGCGCGTGGTGCCCGAGGAGATGAACCACCCCTTGTCCCAGTACTGGATCTCCTCCTCCCACAACACGTAAGGATGGGGTGGACTCTCCTTGGGGACCCCTACGAGCATCCCATCACCCCTGGCCAGGGCAGCCCTGACTGTTGATCATCCCTCTCGCTCCTCTGCAGGTACCTGACAGGAGACCAGTTCTCCAGCGAGTCCTCCCTGGAGGCGTACGCCCGCTGCCTGCGCATGGGCTGCCGCTGCATCGAGCGTGAGTCCCCCCCAGTACCCAGCGGTGATGTTCAGTCCCTCCCAGCACCCCACGTTCCATCAGACAGACCATCCCCTGCACCCATCCCATGGCACTGGGTGGGGAGGGTCTTCCATGTCCTTCGGGGGCCCAAAAACATGGTCCCCCGTGCACAGTCGGTGACCAGCATGCATTAACTGAGGTGTCTCCCCACCCAGTGGACTGCTGGGATGGCCCAGACGATCTCCCCATCATCTACCACGGCCACACGCTCACCTCCAAGATCAAGTTCCTGGATGTGCTGCACACCATCAAGGAGCACGCGTTTGTCACCTCTGAGTAAGCCCCAGCCCCCCACCAACCCCCCAATTCTGGTACAGGCAGGCAACCCCTGCCCGCATTCCCCTCTCCTTTGCCTTCATCCCAAGCCACAATTCCCACCTGCTTCCTCCAGGTTCCCCATCATCCTCTCCATTGAAGACCACTGCAGTATCGTCCAACAGAGGAACATGGCCTCCCACTTCAAGAAGGTCTTCGGGGACATGCTACTCACCAAGCCGGTCGACATCAACGCCGACGAGCTGCCCTCACCCACTCAGCTCAAGAAGAAGATCCTAATCAAGGTGTGGGGCGGGCACCACCCCAAAGCTCCTCCTTATGGGAGGGACAAGGACCATGTTGGGCTGGGAAGGATAGTGATTATCCCAAATCTTGGGACTCGAGCAATATCTCTCCGTGCACATGCAGTAGGACATTGGAGAGACGTCCTACTGCAAGAGACAGTCGAGGGGAACAGGGGCTGGTGGAGGGGGACCTGTAGGAGCCCAAGCATGGGCTGAGGGCTGGGAGCTCAGCGTGATGGGGACACCATGCCCACCGCTGAGATCCCCTGTCCGCGCTGTCCCCAGCACAAGAAACTGGTTGAAGGGAACCTATACGAGGAGGTCTCCACCGCCAGTTACTCAGAGAACGACATCAGCAACTCCATCAAGAATGGCATCCTCTACCTTGAAGATCCCATCGACCACGTAAGGGTCTTCCTGCCAATGGCAGCCAGGGGCTGAGCAGGGTCTGTCAGATGGGGATGAGCATTGGGGTTTGGGGTGGGCATGGGGCATGGGGTCTCCTAAACCATTGCAATGCCATGGGGCGATGGGGCAGGGGCAGAAATGGAGGTCTCAAAGCCCTGTCCCTCCATGCCACTGTCGTCCCCACCCCAGCGATGCTCTTCCTCCCTCGCAGACTTGGAGCCCCCATTATTTTGTCCTGACGAGCAACAAGATCTACTACTCAGAGGAGACATCCCGCTACCAGTTCAACGAGGATGAAGAAGAGGTGGAGCAGAAGGAGGTGCGTGAGGGGCAGGATGTGTCCGTGGGGCGGGGGGTTTAGGGAGGACTCCGTGGGGAGGGCAAGAGGGTGGCAATGTCCATTTTGGGGTGAGCTTGCAGGAGTTCAACAACAACGAGCTGCACTTCACGGAGAAGTGGTTCCACGGGAAGCTGGGAGGTGGCCGTGATGGGCGGCAGATCGCCGAGAAGCTGCTGCACGAGTACTGCACCGAGACGGGCGGCAAGGATGGCACGTTCCTGGTGCGCGAGAGCGAGACCTTCGTGGGCGACTACACCCTCTCCTTCTGGTAGGAGGCCCAGGGGGGAGGCAGGATCCCACCCTTCCTGAGCCGGGGGTTGGCCTTCCAGCCCATCCCTGGTTTGGTGGCTGGAACGGCATTTTGGGGGGGAAACGCCACCTTTTTGCATGGCACGTGGACCCCCAAGCGTGGGATGGTGGGGACATGGACCTGAATTGACTCACCCTCGCCTTCCCCCACCACCGTGGCAGGAGGTCCAGCCGGGTGCAGCACTGCCGGATCCACTCGCGGCAGGAGGCCGGCGCCACCAAGTTCTACCTGACGGACAACCTGGTCTTCGACAGCCTCTACAGCCTCATTTGCCACTACCGCGAGGTGCCGCTCCGCTGCAACGAGTTCGAGATGCGCCTCACCGATCCTGTCCCCCAACCCAATGCCCATGAGAGCAAAGAGTGAGGACTGTCCCCATCCCCATCCTCTTGGTCCCCTGGGTCCACCAGCCTCAGGTCTTGGGTGCTCCCCAGGATGTGGGGATGCCGGCACCAGCCCACCGCCTCCGTTCTCTGCCCGGCCAGGTGGTATCACGCCAACTTGACACGCCTGCAGGCCGAGCACATGCTGATGCGGGTCCCACGGGATGGAGCCTTCCTGGTGCGCAAGCGTAGTGAACCCAGCTCCTACGCCATCTCCTTCCGGTGAGTATGGCCACGCCGGCATCCCAAGGCCAGTCGGGCTCGGCCACGGTGCCCACGTTGCCGGCCAAGCTGAGAACTGCCTGGCTCGTGCCTGTTGTGACGCCGCGCCGGGTGGTGGGGGTTTGCTCTGGGTCAGCTGGGTGACACGGTGGGACGCGTGATGCTGTCACAGGGGTGACCCCCTAGCTGCGGTGATGGGAAAGTCACGTCCTCGGGGTGGTCACCCCAGTGGCATCCCCGCTGGGGCAAGGCATTGCCTCCTGCCTGTCCCCATCATGGAGCCAGGGTCCCACCACCCCTCACATATCCCCGCCGGCTCTCTTTGGCCCCAGGGCGGAGGGGAAGATCAAGCACTGCCGCATCCAGCAGGAAGGACGGCTCTTCATGCTGGGCAGCTCGGCAGAGTTTGAGAGCCTCGTGGACCTCGTCAGCTACTATGAGAAGCACCCGCTCTACCGCAAGATGAAGCTGCGCTACCCCATCAATGAGGAGACCCTGGAGAAGATGGGCACCACCGTGAGTGCTCCCAGCAGTGGGGATGGTGGGGACGGGGGCTCTGTGCCACGGGCAACCAAGCCCCGTTCTCAGCTCCACAATGCTGGGAAGGTCTCCTCCAGCCTCTTGGTTGAAGCCCAACCAGAACCGGCCAAGCTCATTCTGCAGCCATTGCCCATGGTTATAGCTCTACCATAATCCCCTTCCAATGAGTTACAAAGGGTTATTACATCCCTCTCAACCTCCTCTCGGTCACGTGTGGTGGCCCGGCTCCCACCACATCCCCTTGCAGCTCCTTCCCGCATCCAGGTGACCCACTCAGGCATCTCTCCTTGCAGGAGCTGGACTATGGAGCCCTGTACGAGGTGCGGACCCCCCACTTCTACGTAGAGGCCAACAAGATGCCAATGGCCAGGGTAAGGGGCTGAGCTGGTGTCCCCGGGAGGTGCAGGGTGGTAGGACAAGACGATTCTGTTGCTGGGGCTCCTGGGTGATCCTCCCCCAGACCCACCACATCTCCCACCGCTGACTTGAGAAGTGGTGGCGTTTTGCTGCGTTTTTCTGACCCTCAAGCGATGCTGGAGCTGGACCCTTCCCACATCACCATCACTTGGGGACAGTCCGAGCTCCAGTGACAGCATTGTCACAGCGTGGCGGGAGCACAGATCTGGAGAGAGCCCAGCCTGGAGCAAGGACTTGGCACAAGTTTGTCCCAACGGCAAGGAAATCCCCATGGATCCCTTTGCACTGGGGAACCCCAGAAGACCAGGTTTAGGGTCAGTTCCCAGGTGGTGCAGTCTCCATCCTTGGAGGTTTTTGTGACTTGGATGGTCTTGGAGCTGACCCAATCTCCATTCTCAGAGGTTTTTGGGGCTAGGCTGGTCTTGGAGCTCACCCCATCTCCATCCTTGGAGGTCTTGGGGACTGGGCTGGTCTCAGACCTGACCTAATCTCCATCTTCAGAGTTTTTTGGGACCGGGCTGGTCTCAGACCTGGCCAAATCTCCATCCTCGGAGGTTTTTGGGACCAGGCTGGTCTCAGAGCTGACCTTGGAGAAGGCTGGACTGGAGCAGCAAGGTCCCATCCCCGTGATCCTACAGTCCCGTGGTCCAGCACTGCTGTTCCTTAAAAGTCCCTTTGCAGTCCTCCTGTCCCTTCTAACGTGTCTCACTGCTGGTGTAGGCGATTTGGGGATATCATTTGGGGTGTTGGACCCTCAGGAACCCCCATGCTCCACCGTGGGGGCTCGAGGAGCTGGGCTGAGCAGGCAGCGCTGCCCACCAGCATCCCCGGCGCTGAGTGGTGACACATGTCCCTCTCCCTGGTGGCCCAGTGCACGGTGAAGGCTCTCTACGACTACAAAGCGCAGCGGGAGGACGAGCTGTCATTCTGCAAGCAGGCCATCATCCACAATGTCGACAAGCAGGACGGCGGCTGGTGAGGGCGGTTGGGTGACCCCCGGGTGGGCATTGCCGTGGGTGGGGGGTGAAGGGGACACCCCGGGTTTTCCCGTGGGTTGTCCCACGGTGGGTTTTAACTACCTCCTTTTCTGTCCCCCCACCCCTTCTCCAACCGCTTCCCGACATTGCATGCAGCACGAACACCCCTGTCCCCCCCCAAATCGGTCCGCTTGCCTTGATCCTCTCACCCCTTGCAGGTGGCGGGGGGACTACGGGGGCAAGAAGCAACTGTGGTTCCCGGCCAACTACGTGGAGGAGATCGTCAGCACGCAGGCACAGGAGCAGGATGAGGCCGTGAGTGCCATGTCCCCATGCACCCGGCACCGAGGCTGCCCGAGATGCTCCCAGACTTGCACCAGCCCAGACCCTTATCTGGAAGCCAGGGGATGCTCCCAGCTCCGTGTTATTCCAGACCCTTATCCGGAGGCTGGGGGATGCTCATGGTCCTGCTCCAGCCCCGACCCTTATGCGGAGGCTGGGGGATGCTCCCAGACCTGCGCCAGCCCGGACCCTTATCCGGAGGCTGGTGGGGGATGCTCGTGGTCCTGCTCCAGCCCCGACCCTTATCCGGAGGCTGGGGGATGCTCCCAGACCTGCACCAGCCCGGACCTTTATCCAGAGGCTGGGGGATGCTCATGGTCCTGCTCCAGCCCGGACCCTTTTCTGGAGGCTGGGGGATGCTCAACTGCGGAGCAGAGCATGCCAAGAGGGTGGTTTTTTCTCTGCTTTTGCTCAGGCTTGGCCGATTTGGAGGGCTGGAGGGAGGTTGCCAAATGGAGCAGGCACCAGGCTCGGCCCCATGCAGCCACCCCACACCGCCCCCTCTTCCTTTCTTTCCTGCAGTCGTCGGAAAACAGCCCCCTGGGGAACTTCTTGAAGGGTTTCATCGACGTGCCGTCCTGCCACGTCGGTGAGTGTCCCCACCACCTCCCCACCATGGCTGCGGGAGCCCGCCGGGATGGCGCGTACCCCACGCTGAAGCTCGGTGCTGTGAGCTGAGGCTCCCCAAACTCATCACACAATTGCCAGCCAGGCTCATGCTTGGCACAACGTGCCAGGGAGCAACGTGGGGCTGGGTTCAGAGAAATTTGGCTGATTTGGGGGGGGGAATTTGGAGGAATTTAGAGGTCCAGATGGTTTGGGGGATATTAACCCCTGGCTGAAAGGAAAACGCGTTTCAGCGTGAAAAGCTGAAACCGTTCATTAATGAAATGGGACCCTCCCAGGAGGAGGACCCCAATGGCTGGTGGGGTGCCAGGAGGGGCTGGTGGGGGCCCGGGAGCGGGACCGCTGAGGTTTCGTTTGCTCCACAGAGCCATCCGTTGGGAATGTCTTCGAGTAAAGCCCCCCTCTGATGTCCTTATAGTTATCTCCAAAGACGGGAGGAGCTCCAAACCATTTGTCTTCACCATCCATTCCCAGCAGATGTCCCACACAGCCCAGTCGCTGGACGTGGCCGCGGACACGCAGGAGGAACTCAGCGAGTGGGTGGCCAAGATCCGAGAGGCCACGCAGAACGCCGACGCCAGGGTGAGGGGCACCGGGGTGCAGAGGATGGGGGTGGATTGTCCTGTCCCCCAGCGGATGGTCCCCAACATCTCCAAAGGAGGAGGCTGGGGGAAGACCTGCAGCTCCTGTTTTGCCTTGTGCAGATGCAAGAGGGGAAGATCATGGAGCGGAGGAAGAAGATTGCGCTGGAGCTCTCCGAGCTGGTTGTGTACTGCCGCCCGGTGCCGTTCGATGAGGACAGTAAGAGCTGGAGAAGGGGGGTGATGGGATGAGCATGGGAAGAGATGGGTAGGGGGAACCAAGAGGTCATGGTGGGCCAACTCCTGGGCCACCGGAGAGTCCCATGTCCTCCGCTGATGGCCACCTCGGTGCTTTCAGAGATTGGCACAGACAAGGCGTGCTACCGGGACATGTCCTCCTTCCCGGAGACCAAAGCAGAGAAGTACGCCAACCGCAGCAAGGGCAAGAAGTTCCTGCAGTACAACCGGCGCCAGCTCAGCCGCATCTACCCCAAAGGGCAGCGCCTGGACTCCTCCAACTACGACCCGTTGCCCATGTGGATCTGTGGTAGCCAGCTCGTGGCCCTCAACTTCCAGACGCCTGGTAAATCCTGCTCCTGGGGTGGCTGTTGGGCTCATCCCCACAGGTTACCCCAAAATTCCCATCCCTGGTGGCTCTGCCCTGTGTCCTGCTGCTGGAGATGGTTTGGATGATCCCTCCAACCTTTGTCCTCATCCTGATGGGGACATCTCCGTGCAATTCTTGGGTGCTTCATGCAAAACCCAGCTGCATCCCTTCTCCAACCAGGGTTGGGGGCTCTTAGCAGGGGGTTTGCCAGGGCAGGACCTGCTGCCCAGGGACCTCAGGGAGTCCCTGAGCCCCGTAGCTCAAAGCTGCTCTGTCCCCATGGCCACAGACAAGCCAATGCAGCTGAACCAGGCGCTCTTCATGCTCGGCGGCCGTAGCGGCTACGTCCTGCAGCCTGACATCATGAGGGATGAGACGTTCGACCCCTTCGACAAGAACAGCCTGAAGATCGTGGAGCCCATCACGGTGCAGCTGCAGGCAAGTGGGCGAGGACAGCAAGTCCACCCTGAAGGGGTCGTCATCAAGATGGGGGCTTGCTTCTTCCTCCGTTTTGGGTCAACTGGCGGTGGTTTTTACATGTTTCAGCCTCATATTTGCTCCATGGAGATCATTACCCCATGATCCCTTTGGTTTGTTGGTCTTTCTCCGCTTGCGGCATCATTTTTGCCAGGGGAGAACCTCAAAATCGCACAGAGCCCAACCTGAACAAGAGCAAGGTGGAGGGTAAAGTAGCTATAACAAGCCCAGAAGCACCTTACCCAACCCTCGGGTAATTTCGGTGTTAGAGCTGGGACGGGTTGGTTTGTAGGCACTTGACTCTTGAGCACGGCATGAATCCAGCAAAGGTTTTTTTAAATAATTTGGTGGATATGGCTAAAATCAAGCTAAAGCCGGTCCAAGGTCATAAGTAAGGTGTGGTGTGGCCATGAATTATGGCCATGAAGCTTTTGGCCATGAATTATGGCCATGAATTATGGCCATGAAGCTTTTGGCGAGCCCAAAACACCCCAAATTTTTTATGATGAGGGTGGTGAAGCACTGGCACAGGTTGCCCAGAGAGGTGGTGGATGCCCCATCCCTGGAAACATTCAAGGTCAGGTTGGACGGGGCTCTGAGCAACCTGATCTGGTTCAAGATGTCCCTGCCCATTGCAGGGGGGTTGGACTAGACGACCTTGAAAGGTCCCTTCTAACCCAATCCCTTTTATGATTCTAAACCAGCCAAGGCACGGTTGCCCCTGAGAGTCCTTCCTCATCTGTTGTAGCCAGTCCTCACCCTCCTCTTCCTCCTGCAGATCCTCGGTGCCCGGCACCTACCCAAGAATGGGAGGAGCATCGTGTGCCCCTTCGTGGAGGTGGAGGTGTGCGGCTCCGAGTATGACAACAGCAAGAACAAAACGGACGTCGTAGGTGAGGGTCCATGGCGGGTTATGTTCCCACCCAGCCCCTGCGCCCCAGGGACAGGCGGGGACACCGGGCTAACCCTAACTGTGCCCTTTGGGGTCCTCTTGGACGTGTGGGTGATGGGACTGGGTTTTGTGGAGGACTGAAGAGGACAGGCATTGCTCAGTAAGGTGCTGGTGCCATGCCAGTGATGTCCATGCGTCTAGCCCTGCTCTGACCCTCCCCGCTCTCTCCTCGCCCCTCAGCCGACAACGGCTTCAACCCCGTCTGGCTCTTCAAGCAGTTCGTCTTTGACATCAACAACCCCGAGTTCGCCTTCCTCCGCTTTGTGGTGTACGAGGAGGACATGTTCAGCGACCCAAACTTCTTGGCACAAGCCACCTTCCCTGTCAAGGGCCTCAAAACAGGTATGGTCCTTCCGTCTGTACCACCATCACCACCATCATCATCATCATCATCATAGAACCATAGAATCATAGAACCATAGAATCATAGAACCGTAGAATGGTTTGGGTTGGAAGGGACATTTAAAGGTCCTCTGGTCCAACCCCCCTGCAATCATCATCATCATCATCTTTTTGGGGATCTGGCCATGGCGAGGGGCTCAGACCCTGCCATGGGGCTGAGCTCATGTCGTGGTGTTGTGTCCAGGCTACCGGTCGGTGCCGTTGAAGAACAGCTACACCGAGGACCTGGAGCTCGCTGCCCTCCTCATCCACATCGAGATCATCAACGCCAAGGCAGGTGGCCTGGGCGGCTCGGGGAACCCCATGCCTCAGTTTCCCCAGCTGAAGCAGTGCGGGAACAGCACCCTGGGGTGTCCTGTCCACCCCACCAGCCTCATACCCTTGTGTCGGAGCAGGAGGAAGATGAGGAGAACCTCTACTCGTCCATCCAGCAGCTACGGGACCGTGCCAGCGAGCTCTCCAGCCAGGTCTCCAGCTACGAGCGCACCAACGGCTGTGACTCCCGCTACCAGCAGCGCCTCGACGAGTTACGGGCAGCCCAGGAGCGGCTCATGGAGCTCACCGAAGTCCGCAACCGCAAGTAAGTGTCCCCTCATGGGAGGTGCCTTCAGGAGGTCCCTTTCAGGAGGGTCCCTAAGGCCACCACCTTGCTCCCCACCAGGTTGATGGAGAAGAAGAAGAGGGACCGGCAAATGGTCACCAAACGCAGCTGAGCTGGATGGACGCAAGCCCGCCAGCCCGCTGTGGTCCTCCCCCGTCACCTCCTCTCCTGCTGCAAAGGGAGGTGGGGTGGCCAGACCCAGACACCCCCCGCCATGCCCGGGGCTGAGCGATAGCGGTGTGACAAATTTGGGGACGAAAGGGGACTTCAGGTAGCTCTGCCTGTGACATTTCTCTGTCGGGGCGAGGCAGGAGGTGGAATGCTCTGGCATAAATCCGGGGCACCTCCGGCTTCATCCCATGTCCCCTGGGGCTGGTGGCCACGTCTCTGTCCCCACGGGGTGGCCACCGCGGCTCCTCTTCACCCCACGTCCTCCGTGTCGCACCATCCCATGGTGGGGAGGGGCGATGAGCCCCACAACTGATGGGGAAACTGAGGCACATGTGCCCAGCCGGCCCAGGATGGGGCAGGACCGGCCACCTCCATCCTGGGGACAGGGGACAGGACCGGCCGGCAGTGAGGCAGCAGGATGGGGACACAGGGGACACTTTGGTGGGGGTGGGTAGGGGGGCGTTTTGCCCCCGCGCTATAAATATCTGTATTTTCTTCTTTTATTCAGCGTGTACATATGGCACGGGGCGGGGTCTGTACCAGCCGCAGTATTAGGGCACGGGGGGGACCCCAAAATGTCCAGAGATGCCCCTGGGATGGGCACGAGGGAGCAGGGGACCAGGTCTGGGGGTGCCCCATAGGGCAGGGTGGCCGGTGACAGGGTGCCCTGACTGGGCACCGGGCAGGCGTGGGCACCAAGGTGGCCCCAGAGGTGGCAGTGATGTCCCCGAGGTGACACCAGCGTTGGCGCCAAACCCTGGGGACGGGGACAGGGACAGATCCTGCCGGTAAAGCCAACGGAGGTGGTGCCTGGCAGGGAGGTGGCTGGGGACATCTGGGGGTGTCCCCCGGGATTGGGGCATCCCCGTGGGGGTTTCTGTGTATTCTTTGTATGAAAATAAATCTATTTAGCCAATATTTATACCCCGTCGCCGTGGTCTGGTCCCCCCCGCGGCTCTGCCCACAGCGCCAATGTCCCTGGGGTGGATGATGTCCCCAGGGTGGTGGCTCTGTGGTCCTGGACCCCTGAGCTCAGCGTGTCTCCTTTGTCCCTGTGACATGTCCCAGCGGCGGTGGGGACACCCGGACAGTGCGTGGTTTTGGGGCTGGGATGTGTGTGCTGTGGTGGGCAGGGCCACCCGGGGAGGGGACACGGGACACAGGCCATGGGACACAGGGCACAGCGTCAGGGGGACACAGGCTATGAGGCAGAGGGCCAGGGAGACACAGGGCACAGGGGTGCGGGGACATGGGGACAACAGACACAGCGCCATGGGGATGCAGGATACAGGGTCATGGGGACATGGGACCATTGGGACAGAGGGCTTTGGGGACGCAGGGCTCTGGGGGACACACGGCTATGGGGACACACAGCTATGGGGATGCAGGGACATGGGGTCATGGGGACACAGGGCTCTGGGGGACATGCAGCTATGGGGACACAGGGCTATGGGGACACGGGGACACAGGGCCATGTGAACACATGACTCTGGGGACATAGGGCTATGGGGACACACAGCCATGGGGACACACAGCCATGGGGACACACAGCCATGGGGATGCAGGGTCACAGGGCCATGCGACACAGGGCTCTGGGGGACACACGGCTATTGGGACAAAGGGTTGTGGGGACATGGGACACAGGGTCATGGGGACACACAGCCATGGGGATGCAGGGTCACAGGGCCACGGGTACATGGGCCTATGGAGACACACGGCTATGGGGTCACAGAGCTATGGGGAGGCAGGGACACAGGGTTACGGGGACATGGGGACACGCAGAAATGGGGACACAAGGCCATGGGGCCATGGGACACAGGGTCATGAGGACACACAGCCATGGGGATGCAGGGTCACAGGGCCACGGGGACACAGGGCTAGGGGGACACACAGCTATGGGGACACAGGGCTGTGGGGATGCAGTTATGGGAACACAGGGACACAGGGTCATGGGGACACACAGCCATGGGGATGCAGGGTCACAGGGCCACGGGGACACAGGGCTAGGGGGACACACAGCTATGGGGACACAGGGCTGTGGGGATGCAGTTATGGGAACACAGGGACACAGGGTCATGGGGACATGGGGACACAGGACTATGGGGACACAGGACATGGGGCCGTGAGGACACTGGGCCACGGAGGCACATGGCTATGGGGACATGGGACACAGGGCCATGGGGACACAGCCATGTGGGTGCAGGGTCACAGGGACACAGGGCCATGGGGACACAGCCATGTGGGTGCAGGGTCACAGGGACACAGGGCCATGGGGACACAGCCATGTGGGTGCAGGGTCACAGGGACACAGGGCCATCGGGGCTATGGGGACACACAGCTATGGGGACACAGGGCCATGGGGACATGGGACACAGGGTCACGGGGACACAGAGCTATGGGGACACAGAGCTATGGGGACACAGGGCCATGGGTACATGGGACACAGGAGCCAGGGCCGTGGGGACACCGGCGACCTCCCGCCGCCCGCGGGGCCCCTCCCACCGCGCTGCGGCCCAGCAGGGGGCGGGGCGTTACAGCCGCGACACCCGCCCTCTCCCCTTCATTGGCTACCTGCCTTGCCCCCTTCCCCCCTCCGCCTCTTGCTATTGGCTGGCAAGCGGGTGGCGGGCCGGAAGTGCCGGCGCCGCTCTGGGCCGCGCTCCCCGCGGCTCTGTGGTGGCGTCCCCTGAGGCGGAAGAGCGGGGCCGGGGCGGCGGCGGCAGCGGGAGACGGTGAGAGCGGGGGGTCGGGGGGGACCGCCCCGGGATCCCCCCTCCGGCCTCCCCCCTCCGGCCTCCCCTCCTCGGCCATCGCCCCACAGCGCAGCCTTCCCCCGCTGCCCCACGGCCCCTGTGGGGCCCTCTCAGCCCCTTGTGTCCCGTCCCCTCGCCCCGGTACCCGAGGGGCAGGGCCCTGAGGAGCCTTCCCCCACCCCAGCCTCAATTTACTGCTTTAATTTCCCTTTAATTTTAATTATCTGGCGTTTTCCAGGTTCCCCCTCAGTGTAATCCATCAGGTTGCAGCCCCGTTTAAAACGCCACAAGCCCAAATATCGTGCATTGGCCTGAATATGCTTTTATTTCTGTTAACCTGGGAGGGAATTGTGCATGTTCTGTTGTTAAAGAGATGGTTTATTCTTGCTTTTGATGAGGAAAACGCTTTATTCTCATTTTTTTTAATGAGAAAACGGTTTATTCTCGGTTTTTCGTTGAGGAAAACGGTTTATTCTCGGTTTTTCGTTGAGGAAAACGGTTTATTCTCTTTTTTTAATGAGGAAAATGGTTTCTTCTCCTTTTTTTTGATGAGGAAAACACTTTATTCTCCTTTTTTCATGAGGAAAATGGTTTATTCTTGTTTTTTTAATGAGGAAAACTGTTTATTCTCCTTTTTTTTGATGAGAAAAACGGTTTATCCTTGGTTTTTTTATGAGGAATATGGTTTATTCTTGGGGGTCTTTTACGAGGGAAATGGTTTATCCTTGGGTTTTTTGAGGAGGAAAATGTTTTACTCTGGTTTTCCTCTTTTGGCACCATTTAAAGCACAGTGAGGTTTATTGTATTCCTTGTGGAGAGAGGACTTTTTTTTTTTAAAAAAAAGTAAAATAAAACTGAGGTCCTGGAAATGGAAGATTGAACAGGGTGGTTTGGGACATAGAATGTTATTCTTTAATTCTATCCTTTAAAAATCACAGCATTTCAAGCCTTTGCTCCACCAGCAGAGTTCTAAAACGTCAGCAGTGAGTTGCGTGGATGGGAAATAAGGGAACTGCCGCATGCCACGGGATTTCTTCCACTTCCACAGCCTGCTGTCACCTCCCAACTTCCTTATTGCAAAGCAGGGGTGCACGGCCACTCCCATGTACCCCCATAGCTCCCCATGACTTCGAGGTGGTCATCCCGGAGTGAATTGCGCTGGGTTCCCTGCGGATTTGGCGTTCTGCTGGCAGGAGTCCCTCAGTAGAAAGAAGGAAGAGCGTGAGCGTGGTTTGCACCACCGTCGCAGGGCCCTGCCTCGGTGCCACGCGTTCGGTTCTTGAATCTCTGGCTGTAGATGTGAAATTAGCCGCGTCGGCAGACCCGAGTGGATGCTGCTTGAGGAGACCCATGGTTTTCAGGGGCGGGGGGTTATTCTGTTTTGAGACCAGACCTTCAGACCTTCAGCCACAGCAAACGAGCATTGCCCAAAAGCAGTACAGCAGCATTTGGATCAGGTCTCTGAGCCATCTTCCCGCCCGCTAAGGTTAAAAAATAAGAGTGAAAAGGAGACGGCTTCTGTAGGAAGCTGCCACGATGAGCCCAAATACAAGGAAAGCTCCAGGATCTGATCAGGCATCAGGTGATTTTTTTCCAGCACACGCGGTGATTTATCTTTTCCTAATACTTTAAAAAAAAATGAGCTCTCTTGATATTAATCTCCAGTGAAGTCCCCAGTAATGCTGCCCTCCTCCTTGCTGAGCTCTGCGCAGCCTTTCTGTTCGAGCTCTGCCTATGTTTTTCTCCCAACCCACCCGTTTATTTTTCATGCCAATGGCTGCATTCGTGCTTCCTGCCACCATGCCCCGAGTGTGTTTCTACTTCCCTTAATTGCATCTGCTCAATTCCTCCTCTCTCCACTTCGAACTTTTAAGAAACTTCTACCAGGTAGCTCATAGTGGAAACATCTTTTTCTTTTTTTTTTCTTTCTTTCTTAATTTCCTCCATGGCCTAGAAACGGGCACGTCTCTTATTTTCTCTGTATCAGCCAGGTTGGGCCAACCAGTCCTGTCCACCTGCAGGAAGAAGTTTCTATATTCACCCCTTTTTTATGTTGTAACAAAAAGTCTGGGTCCTGACTGTGCGTGGTATTGTCAAAAGTGAGATGCGGAGGGGTAAATTGTATGAAAACTTAAACTTGAATTTTTAACTTTTAACTTTAACTTGAATTTAACTCGAAAATAACCGCAAAAATGCACTTCTGATTCCAGATATTTGCATTTCTTTCAGTATATTTGTTTTGAAAGATGGTGATCTTTAGTGCCTCAGCATGGTAATGCGGTAGGTGCTGTGCTTTGCGCGTGTTTTGAATATTCATGTGCTTTAACGCAACATCAAAGAGCTCTAGTCGCAGACTAGAATTCCCTTTTTAGAGAATTTTTTAAAAGGCAGAATTTAGCCTTTGCCCCACTCCTGGAAGTAAGTATGAAAAGAAAGCAGGAGGTGGAATTTAATGAGGCTGTTCTGGCTGTACAGTGTTGTAGAGAACAGGACGGACGAGATGCTGCTCTTTGCAACCCCTTACTGGGAGGGGTTAGTAGAGAAGACGGAGCCAAACTCGTCCCGTGGATGCACACTGAGGGGACAAGAGGCAACGGGGACAAGCAGGAACGTGGGAAACCTTGGTTAGATGGAATTTTTTTTTTCTTTTCCACCACGAGGGTCATCAAACACTGGAACAAGGGACCAGGGAGGCTGTGGGATCTCTGTCATTGGAGATGCTCAAAACTCAACTGGGTGAGGCTTTGAGCAACCTGCTTTGAGTGCGGGGTTGGGTTCCAGACTCTTCCAACCTGAATTCTTCTAAGATCCTGTGATATCATGCATGTATCTTCACTGGTGTGACTCTTTCCTTTCTCACAACCCAGGGGAATGACGATGACCAGCCTCCTGCCTTCAGCAGGGGACGGAAACTGCTATTACATCCTGACAGAAGACTGCGCCTATGGCAGCAAGTACTTCCAAGCTGGGAACGTGTGCTTCTGCAGCGAGAGAAGTTACCTGCGCAACTTCTCCGATGACAGGCCCCCGGCTTGCTTCTTGAAAGTCATCATGCTGGATGACAGCTCCACCGTCACGATAAACGTAGAAATCCTTCAGCCTGTGCGCGAGGAGATGGCTGTCTTCCTCCTGGCAGTCAGCAGCCACAACGAACGTTTGAACTACTTCTTGGAGAGGCTGAGCCTTGAAGCAGCAATGCGGGCCGTGCCAGGCCAAAAAGTGATGGTGGAGGTCGACCGGCAACATTTCCCCGGTATCATCCGCTACATTGGGAGCATTTACAAAAACACTTCAGCTGTGCTGTCTCCGTTCTTCTTCGGGGTGGAGTTACAGGTAAAGTGGCCGAGGAAGTAAGTTGCTTATTTTCCCTTTATGTTTGCGTATGTAACGTGCCTTTCTGGCGTGTTTTCAGGGCGAGGGTGAAAACAGAGGGCGCAGCGATGGGTCTTATCACGGCACTGAGTATTTCAAGTGTAAGCGGAACTGCGGGATCTTCCTGCCATTTAGCAGAATCCAGTTTCCTCCTGTGCCGGATGACGACTATGTGAAACAGAAGCCAAAACCGGACATGGAGGAGGGTGTTCCTGTGAAAGTGGGAGATGCGGTTAGCTTCTACGTGGACGAGGTCCTCACAAAAGGAATAGCGATGGCAGTTTACAGGGAGGGAACCCAATGGTTCGTTAAGGTTTGTCCGGTAAGAGCAGTCTTGCTGTCTTTTCCTAGTTTGGGGGGATTTTTTAAAAAAACTATGTTATGGTGGGACATTAAAGAGAAGCGGAGGGAATGTCCAAAAGGGACATGAGGTTACATGCAAACTTTCCAGGCCTGTTTGAAAAATTGGTTTGTATTCCAGGAATGCCCTACGTCCGATCAAGCATTTGGCTGATAGATTTTTCTCTCCTTTCAGGAAGAAGAAGGAACAACTGATATTTTCAGAGAAATCCCTATGGACTCTGTTGTGAAGGAAAGCTTGCAAAGTAGGTTATCGTCAGGTGTGCCTGCCCTGTGTATGTTCCTGGGGATTTAGCATTTATTTCTTCTCTGCATGGTACTGATGAGCTGAAAGTCCAACAAAAGCTTCAGCTAGTCCCAATTAAGTCATTCAGGAGGCAGAGAAGATCCATAGAAAAGTCTCGAGTTCTGGTTCTCCGCATTAGGCAACTAAAGCGGAGTCTCCCCATTTATCGGGAAGAAGAAGAGAGAGTCTGATTGCAGTGCAGAAGTATTTCCCAGGGGAGAAGGCACCACTGGTTAAAGAATCTTTAATTTAGCTGTAGAAGGTGGAGCAGGAGCCTTATCCTGATGCCAGACAAACTCAGTAAGGCACAGATGCCAGCAGCGATGATGTGAGTCACTGGACCAGACAAGAAATTAGTGGCATCTCTCTGTTGCCATCAAAAGACACCGTGCAGCTGTCAGGGCCAGCCCGAGGGGAGCCGTCGCTAGACTCTTCACTGAGTTGATTCATCTCACTAAAGGCAGAAAAATAATTTGGAAATAACCCCCCTGCTGCCTTTTCAGTAGTCTGAAATGGCTCTGGGAAGGGCTGGATTAGCTCCAGGGCCAGTGAGGGGCTGGAGTGCACAGCCTTGAGCGGGGAAACAAGGAGCAGGATCGTCCCCTCTCAGCCTGTTAGACCAGCTTGGCCATATCACTGGGAATTACACCTTGTGTCTCTGGTGCTCAGCCTTATGCTTGTCCGTGTGGTCTGTAATTTCAAAATAGACCTGGTATTAGGTGAGATCCAGAGGTGTCTGTCATTAGGTGTTGACTTCCTACCTCACCTGACATTTTTGTATTGCCCACTAGGTTTGTTTTTACCGTTTGAGTCCGACATGGGCTTGGGACACCCAAACCAAATGAAACGAGAGATAAGCGAGAGTGGCGAGGAGTGTGAAAGTGGGAATTCATCCCTGGAGGTGAACTCCATGGTCCAGATCACTTTGGACAAGGGAAATCAGGTTTCGGGAATCATCCGCTGGTTGGGCTACCTGCCCCAAATTAAGCACAAAATGGCAGGAGTGGAACTGGTAAGGAGCAAAATTTTTCCTGCTGTGAGATTGTGTATCAGAACGGGCAGGTCTTGGTTGCTCTGCTCTTCTCTTTGAAGACCTTCAGCTTGTGGCTGCATATCTCACAGCTTGACCGGGGCCTCTGATGTGTCAGAGTGTGAACTGTGAGGGCAAGCACACAATTATGCTCTCCCTTAGGCTGGGGAGGAGAGCCTGCAGAACCATTGTGAGGGTTGGTTTGCTCTCTTCTAGAGCAACGTTATTGGAATGTGGGACGGAATAATCGTGAATCCTGCAAGCAGCATCAATAGATTCAAAACATAACCAGAATAAATGAAAACAGTCAACAAAACGGGACCAAACTTGCACACAGCTCTTAAGATATTAAACGGCCATATGGGGGATTGCACCTCATTCGTGGAAAGCCTGCTCTCACGTTATTCCTCAATGCTCTTTCTCCAGGATGAAGATAAGGGTGTCACTGCTGGCGAATGGCTGGGCAAATACTACTTCCACTGCGCTCCAAAGCGCGGCCTCTTCGTCAAGCTGCAGTCCTGCCAGCCCGACGTTCGCTTCCAGTGTTCACGCAACAGTGACGTGAGACTCGGGGATTACAGTAAGTTCTCTGGGGGAGAGGGGAGACAGTGCTGTGCTGGGACAGGGCATGCTACGGAGAAGCTTCATGCGCAGTGTCTTTATCAGTGGTTTGATATGCTTCACTTTCTTTGAGTGTTCTAAAAGATGTCAGTTTTAAGGGTGCTGAGGTTGCCATGGTGGTATTTATAGGGAGTAGAATAGAATAGAATAGAATAGAATCGAATCATGAAGGTTGGAAAAGACCTCCAAGATCATCTAGTCCAACTGTCAACCCGACACTACCATGCCTACTAAACCATGTCCTGAAGTGCCACGTCTACACATTTTTTGAACACCTCCAGGGATGGTGACTCCACCACCTCTCTGGGCAGCCTGTTCCAATGCTTGACCACTCTTTCAGTAAAGAAATTTTCCCTAATATCCAATGTAAACCTCCCCTGGCGCAACTTGAGGCCACTGCCTCTTGTCCTATCGCTTGTTACTTAGCAGAAGAGACCAACCCCTACCTCCCTACAACCTCCTTTCAGGCAGTTGTAGAGGGCGATGAGGTCTCCCCTCAGCCTCCTCTTCTCCAGGCTAAACAACCCCAGGTCCCTCAGCTGCTCCTCACAGCGCTTGTGCTCCAGACCCTTCCCCAGCTTCGTTGCCCTTCTCTGGACACGCTCCAGCACCTCAGTGTCCCTCTTGTAGGGAGCGGCCCAAAACTCAACACAGTGTTCGTGGTGCGGCCTCACCACTGCCGAGCACAGGGACATGATCGCTTCCTTACTCCTGCTGGCCACACTATTCCTGATACAAGCCAGGATGCTGTTGGCCTTCTTGGCCACCTGGGCACACTGCCGGCTCATGTTCAGCCAGATAAATTACTAAAGAGACAAGTCTTCATCCCAGCATGGTTGAGTTCCAGCAGGAGCAGCGCAGAAGAGCATGGCGCTGACTTTGGAGTGGAGCAGACCTCTGGGGTGTTGGAGAAGGGCAGAGCTGACCCAGATGAGGTGGGAAGCTAAAGGGAGTTGCTTCTGTTGCTTCTGTTGCAGGAGGGCAGGAAGTTCTTCCACAGGCTCCAGACAGTTTTCCTCCCCTCAGGAATGAGGCAGCGGTGCATGTCCTGCGAGGACGGATGAAGGGGATCCAAGGCCACTGTAATTCCTGCTATATGGACGCAGCTCTCTTCAGGTAAGGACCTGCTTGGGTGGTGCCGTTTCATTAAATTAGTGCTCTTTTAATTGGGCAGAGCCTTAAACTGCAGCCTCCCTGGATTTCCAAGTTGGCTGGAAATTTACCCAATATAGAGCAGAATGTAACTGTGTGGAGATGCAGCCTCGACGCTTGCTGCTTTTTGATCTCTCTCCTAATCTAGTAGGTTCTCAGGCCCTGAAATACCCCTCGTGGGTACCTAAGGTACCCATGTGTCTGTCACGCAGGGCTGTGAGAGATTGTAGCTCTCTGGACTTGGACTGTGCCAACTCTGTCACTGGAGGTAATGGCTGGAAACATTTCAAAGAAACTTCACAGGAGGTCCCAGCTTCACTGTGCAGCACTGTTTGAAGAGGAAAAGACTCAGTGGTGCCCCCCCATGAGCAGTTTTGGCTGCAAAGTAGGAGATTTCATTCTCTCTGAGCTGTTTCCTTGCTTACTACCAGTGTTCATTAAACCAGATGCGGTTTATCTCGCTGCGGAGACGCATTGGCACTCACCTTTCTGTAACTGCACACATGGACTGTTGAAAATAAAAGCCACCGACTGTCACCAGGCACAACAGTTTGGTTCTAACTGTTGCTGCAAACCCATCAGGCTTACCCAGCACACTCTTTTCACAGCCTCTTCTCCTGTACGTCCGTGCTGGACTCCATGCTTTTCAAGCCCTTCCCACTGTGTGACAGGAACGTCCAGAGCATTCTACGGGACGAGATTGTTAATCCCCTTCGAAAGTGAGTATCGTATGTAGGAATCCTGGAGGTCATCCATCTGTCTTCGTACCTTCTCTGCTGCCCTGCCAGAGGGTACCTGTCCCTGAGAGATAAGGGTTACCTGGAGGCTTTCTCCTGCCAGCCACATCCAAAGTTCTTCGTATCAGGTTTCTCCTCCAGTTTTTCCCTTCCCCGGGTTGCGAGGCTGTCATGACTCCTACTGCATGTGCATGTGTTTCTCCTGCTCAGAATGAAGCCTTGTGAGCCTGAGTGTTCTCAGTGAAAGGATGAAAGGGGGATTCCTGGGGTTGAGACCACCTCTATGGAGGAACCCTGGAGCTGATGAAGCAAGGGCATTGCTTTCATCAGCAGTTAGTCCCAAAGGCAGTATGCAATGCCAGGCTGGATGAGGGTAGACCATGGCCTGAGAGCGAAATTATTTGGAATTTGTATCAAAGATACCAGGTTCTTTCCTCATCCTCCTTACAGAGGTGTGGAAGAGAAGCATGGAGAGCTGACTGAACTTAAGACATTACCATCTGCCTTGAGGACCAGTGTCCTGGCACTGGCTGCAGAAATACAAAATTGGGGCATTCTGTGATGCTGAGATCTGATTGAGAGCAGCCCTGCAGAGAAGGACTTGGGGGGTTAAAAGTTGGACGTGAGCTGGCAAGATGCACTTGCAGCCCAGAAAGCCAATCATCTCCTGGGCTGCATCCAAAGCAGCGTGGCCAGCAGGTCGAGGGAGGGGATTCTCCCCCTCTGCTCTGCTCTGGTGAGACCCCCCTGGAGCACTGCATCCAGCTCGGGGGTCCCCAGCACAAGACAGACATGGACCTGTTGGAGCAGGTCCAGAAAATGGTCAGAGGGCTGGAACACCTCTGCTGTGGAAAAAGGCTGAGAGAGTTGGGGTTGTTCAACCTGGAGAAGAGAAGGCTGCGGGGAGACCTTATTGTGGCCTTTCAGTACTTAAAGGGGGCTTCTAAGAAGGACAGAGAGAGACTTTACCAGGGCTTGTAGTGACACGACAAGGGGCAATGGTTTTAAACTAAAAGAGGGTAGGTTTAGATTGGACAGAAGGAAGACACGTTTTATGATGAGGGTGGTGAGACACTGGCACAGGTTGCCCAGAGAGGTGGTAGATGCCCCATCCCTGGAAACATTCAAGGTCAGGTTGGATGGGGCTCTGAGCCACCTGATCTAGTGGGAGATGTCCCTGCCCGTGGCAGGGAGGTTGGACTAGATGATCTTTAAAAGTCCCTCCCAACCCAAACCATTTTATGATTCTATGATTTAAATACACTGGAGAGATCGTCTGCAGCTGCTTCTTGTTTCTAGGACTGGCTTCGTCAGGGCTAGGAGTGTGATGCACCTTAGGGAGCAGCTAACTGAAAAGGGCCAGTGTTCAAGCTTTACCAACGCTGAGAAAGGTAACGTGCTCTCTGGGGCCTTCCCTGGGCTGCTTCGCTGTGCGCCGCCTCATCCAGGCACCAGGCTGACAACTTAATTGTATGCTTCTCCCAGGCACGTGCATTAATATGCATGCTGTGCTGTTCGTTTATGTAAAAACGCACGTGTAAAAATACTTTCAGCTTTTAAAATTCTACAGGCTTTTCAACTGAAATCTGTCCTGAAGTCTCATGGAAAGGTAGGAATCGCTGGGTCTCTGCCTGGTGGCAGCTGTTGCCAGGAGGGGAGAGGAAAATCTGTGTGAACAGAATTTAAACGAGGGAAATTTCCTTGAGCTTTATACTTTGAGTTACACCCTAAGTCCATCCCTGATGTCCCTGCTAGAATCCAGCTTGATTTATCATTTTGCCAAGATTAACTTGTCTTGGAGTTCTGATAAGTTACTTGAGATTCCTCAAAGGCTGTAGTCTGGTTAAAATAAGACAGAAAACGCCTACAGCTGAAACCCACCCATCTCTGGTTGCAATCACCACGTTCCCATCCAGGCACAGCAAGGCCCGGTGTAGTTTACAACAAGGAAACGGATTACACCAATGCCAAACATCACTGCAACCACCTCTAAGTACCTGGATACTAAACAAGTGGCACTGATTCCTCCAGAAACAGCAGGTATCTTGTCAGTGAACAGCACTTGTGTTTTGTACTATTGTATATTTCTTTTTGCCAGGGATAGTTTAACTGTTCAGTGTCTTGAATTTCCATGGCTGTCCCTGATTTCACTTTGAGTTTATATTTTTGGTGTTATCAGTAGCTGTCCGTTAAGGTCTCTGAGATAGCGTTGCTGCGATGGCCCAGCTTGTAAGAGTGCAGTATCTGAGGGCTGGTTTGGTTTTTTTCGTGCTCACCCTAGGATTTATGCCATAACCAAGTGCTCTCAGCTTTTGGTCCTATTGTCCCCTTACCTAGAGTAAAAGAGGAGATTCCAGGTTCACAAAATTGCTGGTTCATGTTTATCTGTCAGCTTTTGCCTTCTGGATGCAGTGGGGCAAGGCAGAGTTGCTGGTGTGGTGTGACCCATGCCTTTTTTCTGACCTTCCAGATCCTGAGGAGTTCCTCAATCTCATCATGCATCAGATCCTGGGAATAGAGCCGCTCTTGAAACTGCAGTAAGTTTCCATATCTAAGCCATACAATTTACCCAGGCCAGGCTCATTAATTATCCACCTCACGATCACCGGGTGTCGCTTGCACCTTTTCATCGAGGCTTTGGAGGCACAGGCTCAGTGAGTTGTGTGCAGCAAATCTCTGCTGTCCGTGTGATCTTGCTTGTTGTGATCTTGTCCCAGGTGACGCATCCAGGAAAAGACACTTCTAAACTCTCCCTGGAGGTGCCGCCTTTAGAAAATGATGATAAAAACCTTGTCTCATCCTTAGGGAGAGCCAGCAGTGGTTTGAGAAATGTAGTGTCCAACTTCAGTGCAGAGCCAGCACTATCTGACAGCCTTTGGATGCGTTTGGGATGTGTCCAGACTGTCAAGCTGGCTCGGGTCCTGCAGCCTCTCAAACAGGCAGTCCATGGATGCAGTCGCAGTTTTTCAGGACTCTACAAAGAGGATGAGAGGCTGAAGGAAGCCAAAAATAACTGTGCTGTTCAGGAGCATAGAAGGGGATTGTTGGATTTCTGTGCTCCTTTGTTGAGACGTCAGTCAAGCCGTAGATCGTGGAGTACTCGGAAAGGCTGAGCACAAAGACGGCTCTGTACTGCAGCTCCCCTGCAGAGGGTCATCTGAAGGAAATCCTTTCTCTGCTGGCTCAGGGATATGCAGGGGTTGTGGGAGATCTTCTGTACACAACTCACCTTTTGAATGCACCGAGTTTTGCTCTGTGGCTTTTGTGTGGGCAGTTATGAATAGATCTTCCATCTGAGAAGGATTTTGCGGATTGTGCCATAGTGCAGTCGATTTTAAAAATACCAAAATGTCTTTTAATATTTACATTGACGAGGGGAAACAGAGTTTTGCTCGTAGGAGCAGGATGTGATGCTGTGCAGGGATAATGAGACTGAAGACGGTACTTGTATCCTCCTCTCATGACACGTGTTTAGTATTTCTGGGTGGAAAAAGTGCTTCGTGTCAGTGTTGCACCAAGCAGCCCTTGGTGCCTTGGGCTCAGAAGCTCTTGCAGGACAAAACCGGTATGTCCTTTGGGAGCTCAGATGTTTGTGGCACCACATAAACAAGCCCCGTGACCACTCCTTGCAGGTCAGGAGGCCAGAAGGAGCAGGACTGTTACTGTTACCAGATATTTATGGACAAACAGGAGGATCTGGTGGTTCCCGACGTGCAGCAGTTAGTGGAACACTCCTTCCTGTCCTCTGATCTGAAGCTAGTGGAGGTGAGCCCAGCTACCTTCCGCCTACGCTGCTATCTGCTGCCTCTTTCTTGCTTCCTCCAACATACCTGTGCCTGCCAGTGAGTCTGCGGTGGGTCTAGTATGTCAGGTGGGTCTAGCAGCAGGATACAGTCACAAGAGAGGTCTTGGGGAATCTGAGCGTGACCTGGGAAGAGGGCTGTGCTTTCCCTGTTGCCGTTTTGTTTTATGAATAACTAGAGCAGAAAGTCTTTACTCCCAGCAGCGATACGGAGAGAAGAGTCTCTGGGGCTTGTTTTTTCTGGCAGGGTGACTTGTTTGCCTTTCTTTTCCCAGATCCCATCTTGCTTCATTATCCAAATGCCGCGTTTTGGGAAGGAATATAAAATGTTCAGCAAAATCATTCCTTCCTTGGAGCTGGATATAACAGATCTGCTGCTTGACAGTAAGTTGTTGGGCAATGGTAAAGCCACCAGCTGGGACTCTGAGCAACCAGGTGACAGGTCTTGCCTCTTTGGGTTGTGAGAAGATATAAGGTGGGATTGTGGTGTGATTCTTCCTCCTTGAACACCAGTTTTGGCAGGACAAGTTGGATTCCAGGTGAGACCTGGAAAAGACACATCCTCTCACCCCTGTTGCCCCTGCAGGTCCCAGGGAGTGTTGTGTTTGCGGCGACGTCGCCACCCTGGAGTGTTCAGAGTGTTTCAAAGACAAGGTATTTGCAGCTACGGGCCTGAAGCAGTTCTGCAGCTCCTGCTCCAGACAGGTATTTATTTTCTTTGGCTGCTCACAAAATCTGCCTTGGTGGCTGACAGCAGATTGAACCCCCCGAAATACTTGCTTTTCCCCTGCTGTCCCTGCAGCCGTTCAGGTTGGGCACAGAGCATCAGTCCCACCGCCTGCATCAGCAGGGTTAGGTACCACGTGTTATCGAACCCTCTGCTTACACAGAGCCTAAATAAGCACTGATCCTGCACAGACTGAGTGCTGGGCCCTCCACCCAGTCTCACCACGAGCATTCCTACAGCTTTCTGGACTTTCTTGGAGGGTGGCAGGCTCCCGTCTCAGCTTCTTGCTGCCAACCTGTTGACCCAATGCCATTCCCTGGCATGCAGGGACCATGGAATTCAGATCAGTGGGGAATAAGCTGGGGGTCTGATCCCTGCACACTCCTCTTTCTGGCAGGTCAGGTTCAGTTCTGTCCACTCAGCAATACCACCCCGTCATCTCTCCTCAGGTTCACTCCCACTACCGGCGCAAAACGCACAAGCCAACTAGGCTGCACGTTCCAGAAGAGTTTCACAGCCGGAGCTCCCGGGGCAGCCAGCAGGTCCCTCGCGAAAAGATGGAGCTCTTCGCAGTGCTCTGCATCGAGACCAGTCATTACGTCTCCTTTGTGAAATACGGCCCCGAGAATGAACACTGGATGTTCTTTGACAGCATGGCTGACAGGCATGGTGAGAACATGGTGGTGGGCTCAGAGCTTTGATCGCAGCCGGGTGCTGCGCGGTGGGCAGCTGCAAGGGTCTGCAATGCTCGTTGCGTAGGTGCCGGTCAGTTCGCCTTTTCCTCTGAAGCCCCCTACACGATTTAGGCTCTCTCTGGACCCTGCTTTCAACAGTGACCATTTAAGTAGACCCCAGAGCAGAGCATGGCCAGGCCAAGCACATGTGAGTTCCTCCTAGTGCTTTCATCCTCTGGCTGTGTTCAAACAAGGGACTTGTCGAGCCAGCTGGGACTGGCTGCCATGTGGGCGAGGACCGTTCTCCTGTCCTTCCCCACTTTGGCCTCCAGATCTCTTAGCTAAGGCACTACGTTACTGTCAAGCGTGATGGTATCTGCTTGAGCTGTGGGTACTCATCCCTTGGGACCTGGTTTGGACTTTTCTCCTTCTTTCTGGGTTAGGTGATGAAAACGGCTTCAACATTCCCATGGTAACGCTGTGTCCTGAAGTTGCCAAATACCTGGACTTGCCACTGGCTGTGCTGGCCCTGGAGCAACCTCGGGACATGGATGGAGTGGCCAAACGCCTCTTCTGCGACGCCTACATGTACATGTACCAGAGCAAGAAGATGGCGCTTTACAAATGACACTGCCTTGGGCTGGTACCGCAGAGCAGCGAGGCATCGGAAATGTGAGCTTGGATCAACCCTGCAGCTCGTAATCGGTGAAAGCAGCCGAGTCTGGGTGCACCGAGCTTGCACTTCTGCCTCTTCTTACCTCTTCCAGTGTCTGCTATCAAGCTATCCACCTCAGCCTGTCTGGGTTTGTTAAATCCTGTACCTGGCTTTATCGAGTGATAGTTTGTACTTCCGGCAGACCTGGACTCTGAATGATTTACACTCAAATTCATTCTCATTTCCTACCTTCCCTTTCCACCCTCCTTCCTCCCCAGCCACTCTGCAGCTCTGCCCTACCTCAGAACCCTCCCCAACATCCTCTTCTCCCTGGCAGCCCTTCCCTCCCAAGCTGAGGACCAGCATCTAATCATAACATCAGCAGTTATCCTAAGGTTTGCGAAGAGCACGAGAAAACCACAGCCTCACCCTGCGTAAGACATCCTCATGTGGACTTGCGGAGTGAGAAAACCAAGAGGTGTGAGCTGTACCGGTGTGGTTAAGAGACGGGTCGGGACGGGGGTTTTTCTTGAGGCCTGGGATGTGACCCCACACCTAAAGCTGGTTCCTTGAATTGTCTGCACTTCCCTTATCCAGCACTAATAACTCTTGGCGCTTTTACCCACCATCCCTTATTTTCAACCATGAGATTAACTGGATGTCTTGAGCTGCAAATATGCTTTAAAGATACGTGGCTTTGTAAAGAACAAATCTGGAAGCAAGATGGAGCAGAGGAACAGTGTATGAGCTCATTATGCTTCCTCTTTTTTGCAAAGTCTGCACTATTGCTACACGAGCAGGTGTTTTAACCTCACTTTCAGCACTTGCTGTCCCATCTTTGCATCTGCTTCAGAGTTCTGTGCCAAAGATCAATAACAGAATTCCAAGGGCAAAAATGGAAAAAACGAGCACTCAGATTTTCTGCTGTGACTGCAGGAAGGTTTAGGGTCTCTGGGTGGGAACTGGTATTCCTTAAGTTAAATAAATTTGCAAACTGGGGGTTCCCTGCCATCCTTCCCCTCTGCTCAGCACTGATAAGGTCCCACCTGGAGTACTGGGTCCAGTTTTGGGCTTCCCAGTATGAGAGAGACTAAGAGAGTCCAACAAAGGGCCACGAAGATGATGAAGGGTCTGGAGCACCTCTCCTATGAGGAAAGGCTGAGAGAGCTGGGACTGTTCAGCTGGAGAAGGCTCAGGGGGATCTCAGCAATGTCTATAAACACCTGGAGGGTGCAAAGAAGAATGAGCCAGGATCTTCTCCATGGTGCCCAGTGCCAGGACCAGAGGCCACGGGCACAAACTGAAACACGGGAGGTTCCCTCTGAACATCAAGAAATGCTTCTTCACCGTGAGGGTGACAAGCCCTGGCACAAGTTGCCCAGAGAGATGGTGGAGTCTCCATCCTTGGAGATACTCAAAATGGTCCTAGGCAAAGCCAAAGCACCAGCGGTTGAAGAGATGTTGAGAGATGGTGGCAGATCTAGCAACAGATCGTCCTGAGGATGGGTTTGCCCTGCTCCCGCTTGTGAACTGACTGACCTCTGGCTGATCCTCTCTGGCCTTGGAGAGGGCTGAGGGGCCGGAGGGTGCTGCTGTCTCGCTGTCTTTCTTCATCTACTTAAAGTTGCTCTTCATTCCTTCTCTTCTAAGAACTCAGGACAATCTCTACTCAGGTACGCTGGGGGTTGGGCTCTTTTATTTCTGGTGCTTCTGCTCTAAAAATGTGAGTTTTAATAGCAAACTGCTCTTGGTTTTCCTGGAGTTTTTTCCCTCTCTTAAAACGCTAACTGTGATACAGTGCCCACAACTGGAGCATTGCAACAGGGAGGTCCAGCCTGTTGGGTTTTTTTAGAAACAAGAGACCATAAGGCCTTGTTCGTTAAGCTCTTTTCATTTTTTTTTCCCCTGCACCAACCCGTGCTGCAAAGATCTAAACAAGATCTAAACCATGGCTGTTCCTAGGAGGGTGTGCAGTGCAGGCAGAGGGTTGGTGCCTGGGGATGTGCAGGTACATCTCGTTGGGGATTTCCCTCTTGCCCTCCCTCGCTGCAGGAGGTGGGTGGCTCAATTCCGGGTCGGTACATTTTACAAGCTCAGGGGAAAAGATTTACTATCTCCCTGTTACAGATTTGGGCAGGATTAGAGAAAATACATGTCTCGCAGAAGATTCGGTCTGTGCAGTTTTTTTACCGTTCCATGCAACAACTTTTCTTGACCCTGTTTTGATAAAGCCTTCAGTCATTGCCTGGGCATGAGACCTACCCCCAGTGGAGCTACAAAGGGGTTTTCACTGGAATTAGGGTCCTAGGATGCCATGAAATAGGGCCATGAGGCACCTGCTGGGTGCATGGGTCAGCACTTGCTTTATCGTTCTAACTTTATTCAGTCGTAAACCATGTAGTGAAGGATGTTGAATTAAACATTCGAGCTGAAGGCAATGAGTGTATTGAAAGACCAGGGCAGCCACGTGGTGCAGCCGTAGCCGTAGTGGGTAAAGGCCTTTATTTCATTTTTTTTTTTTTTTTTTTTGGATGAAGTTAATTGCAGGGATTAGTGCCATGCTTCCTCTGTGAACATCAGGTTAGAGAGTGCAGGCATCAACCTGGAGCCGGCCTCCACCTGGAGCCGGCCTCCACCCCACCATGGGAACGCATACAAAACGGAAAGAGCGAAAATGTGGCCACAGAGCCAAAGCCAAGAATAGGAAGCGCAAAGTGCATCTGCCAAGGATGTCCCACGGGATGTGGGTTGGGGAACAGGCTCTCCGTTCCTGTGGTGGACCCCTTGTGTACTCAAGACTTGAGGTCTGGTGCCACTGAGGAGCTTCGGCATAGGCTGCCACCACAGAAGGCACAGGGCTGGCAGGGCCACCAAGGTGGGTAGCGCTGCCGTGGCAGAAGGTTCAGGGTTGGCAGGGCCACCAAGGCTGGCAGCGCTGCCATGGCAGAAGGTTCAGGGTTGGCAGGGCCACCGAGATGGGCAGCACTGCCATGGCAGAAGATGCAGGGTTGGCAGCGCCACCAAGGCAGGTAGTGCTGCCATGGCAGAAGGCACAGGGTTGGCAGGGCCACCGAGATGGGCAGCACTGCCATGGCAGAAGGTGCAGGGTTGGCAGGGCCACCAAGGCAGGTAGCACTGCCATGGCAGAAGGTGCAGGGCTGGCAGGGCCACCAAGGCGGGCAGCGCTGCCACAGGAGAAGGCACAAGGTTGGCAGGGCCACTGAGGCAGGCAGCGCTGCCATGGCAGAAGGCACAGGGTTGGCAGGGCCACTGAGATGGGCAGCACTGCCATGGCAGAAGGCACAGGGTTGGCAGGGCCACCAAGATGGGCAGCACTGCCACGGCAGAAGGTGCAGGGTTGGCAGGGCCACTGAGGCGGGCAGCGCTGCCATGGCAGAAGGTGCAGGGCTAGCAGGGCCACCGAGGCGGGCAGCACTGCCACGGCAGAAGGTGCAGGGCTAGCAGGGCCACCAAGGCGGGCAGCACTGCCATGGCAGAAGGTGCAGGGCTAGCAGGGCCACCGAGGCGGGCAGCGCTGCCATGGCAGGAGGGGCAGGGCTGGCGGAGACACC
>VYZW01026749.1:250557-279699 GCA_013401315.1 Balaeniceps rex
GGGGCAGCCTGGGAGCGGCGGGACGCGGGGCCGCGGGTCGCGGCCGCGGGTGGGCCCCGGGGAGGCGGGGCACCGCGGGGAGAGCGGGGAGCCGGAGCGTGGGGCGCTGCTGGGCATCGGGAGCGGGTACGGGGGACACCGAACACTAGGGATGGCTGCACACGGGGGACACGGGGTGCTAGGGGTGGCAGCCCACAGGGGACATGGGGCACCGGGGATGGCTGCACACGGGGGACACCGGACACTAGGGATGGCTGCACACGGGGGACACGGGGTGCTGGGGATGGCAGCCCACAGGGGACACTGCACACATGGCACCAGGGATGGCCGCACATGGGGGACATGGGGCACCGGGGATGGCAGCACACAGGGGACGCTGCACACAGGGCACACGTGGCACCAGGGACTGCAGCACACAGAGGACAAGGGGCACACAGAAATGGCAGCACATGGGACACAGGGATGGCCACACACAGGGGACACGGGGCACCAGGGATGGCCACACACAGGGAACACAGGACACAGTGGCACCAGGGATGGCAGCACACAGGGGACCCTGCACACAGGGCACACACGGTACCAGGGATGGCAGCACATAGGGGACACGGGACACACAGGGATGGCATCATGCAGGGGACACGGGACACAACGGTACCATGGATGGCAGCACACAGGGGACATGGGACACAATGGTACCAGGGATGGCAGCACACAGGGACACTGCACAGGACACCAGGGACAGCAGCACAGAGGGCACACATGGCCCCAGGGATGGCAGCATACAGAGGACACAATGGCACCAGGGATTGCAGCACACAGGGACACTGCACACATGGCACCGGGGACAGCAGCACACAGGGGACATAGGGCACACATGGCACCAGAGATAGCAGTACAGAGGGGACACGGGACACAATGGCACCAGGGATGGCAGCACACGGGGACACTGCACAGGACACCAGGGATGGCAGCACACAGGGCACACATGGCCCCAGGGATGGCAGCACACAGGGGACACGGGGCACACAGGATGGCCGCACACAGGGGACACGGGGCACAATGGCACCATGGATGGCAGCACATGGGGACACTACACACATGGCACCGAGGACAGCAGCACACAGGGGACACAGGGCACCAGGGGTGGCAGCACCTGGGACCAGGCTTATGGGACACTGCACGCCCAGCAGCAGGCACACACAGCCCCGGCTATGCCAGCACCAGGCACATGGGACTCTGGGGACAGTTAGCACATGGGACACCAGGCACGCAGGGCTCTAGGGACAGCAGCCCATGGGACAACAGACACCCAGGCCACCAGGCAGGCAGGGCTCTGGGGATGGCACAGCACACCATGCACAAGAGTCCCGGGCACATCGGCGCAGGGGACATGGTGCACACACCCAGCGCCACGCACACCAGGCATCACAACACCAAGCACAGGGCACACGCTGACATGACAAAACGCTGGCCACAGCAACACCAGGGCAAGGGACACCACGCAGAGCAGGCACCATGTGCATCGACCCTGGCACTATGCATGCCAACACCAGCCCCAAAGAGCACGCCAGGCACTGCACTTGCGTACCCCAGCACACACGGGGCACAAACCCCAGGCAGACCCACACCAGGCACTGCATGCGCAGGGCACAGCTCAACACCCAGGCTCCCTGCACACCCGCACGTCGTCATGGGGCACATCAGGCACAGGGCACTGTGCACAGCCAGGAAAGCTGGCACTGGTGTCATCATCACTTGGCTGTTGCGTACAGCCCAGGCTGGGCGCTGCTGCGGCTTCGTCCGGTGCTTGCACCGCGACCCCACGGCGCTTCCCATTTGCTCAGTGTTGGCGCTGTGCGACTCGCGCCCAGACCTTGGACTCTGGCACTGCGATGCACCGCCTGTGCCTACAGTTAGAAATGCCGCCTGCCTCCCCTTTCCACAGGCCACGCTCAGCACCGCCCTGGCTCCTAACAAACCAAATGATCAGCTGAAGTGACCTGTGCAGGATATCAAGAGCAGCAAGGGGAAATGAGGGAGGAAATTCGTCCCCAAACCAGCAATGGTGAATGTTTCCTGGTGATTCATCCTGGGTTGTGGTTTTTTTTTTTTTGTAGAGACTGACTGGGGTCTCTACCGTGGGAAAGGTGAGCGCAAACACCCTCAGCACAGGTTACTCAGACAGGATGGCGCTCAGAACTTCATTCCAACCCAGAAATACAGGTCACCCCTCTCTCAAGGCCTTTCCTTTTAACGAAGGGAACAAGGAAGGGAAATATCCCAAAGTCTCACAACAAATCAACTCTGGAGAAGTTGCACTTGGCAGAGAAAAACCATCATCCAATCTGCATTCCCAATCTTGATCTTTATTAGTTACAGTTTCAGAGGGGATACAGTTTTGCTTCTAGATCTTGTTGAAAGCAGCAATGTCAACGCTCTGCACCTGAAAGAGAACAAAAGCAGCAGCTGGAGGTCACCAAGGTGTTTTCAGACATTTAAAACCAGAGAAAGCACTCACATCAGGGATTTCTTCATGGCATGCACTAGCAATGCTCAAACAGATCAAGCATGGCCCAGGTCTCTTAGGCCAGCTCCCCAGCTGCAGTAAGAGGACCTTTAAGGACCGTTATTTAATATTCCTAGCAACATCAGTCACAACAGGACGCTGCAGCGTGCAAGTTACTACACAAATCTTTAGACAGTCCAGCCTACAAAGAACATCATGTTAAGAGTTTCTAGCAACGTTAAGATTAAAGTTCCTGATTTACTCTAAATATAAGCAAAAGAGTAGGCAAAGAAGATCAATAAAAACAGGGATCTGGCGTGCTGCTCTCCCAACAGCGAGACCGGGAGCATTACTGAGCCTGCGTATTACCTGGCGCAGGGCTGGAGCTCCTGCTGTCATTTCCATGGAAGGAGGAAGGGTGGGGATGGAGACATCTCCTCCAGCCCCAGCCACCAAGGTTAAACATTTGTGTGTCTACGCTGGTGCTGCCCAGGCTAAGCGTAAAAGCAGGGGTTCCCCAAAGTTAACAGTTGGTGGGGGCTGGATGAGCAGCAAGAGCCTGCAAAATGGCTCTACAAAATATGTGCACCAGCCAGCCTTAAAAAAAATATATATATTTAAACATACAAGCGCCTCAGCAGGCAGACACCATTAATTCCATGCGGTTTTCTTTTAAAAATCCAAGTCTGCCAAAATCTGCAAATGAACCTTAGTTAAAAATGACCCCGCACAGGTCAGGCATCACCCGGCATTACACAGCTCGCTGAAAAGACTTACGTAGTCTTCAAACTTGGTGATCTCCTCCTCCAGGATGTCTGTCCCGACTTTGTCATCCTCCACTACGCACTGGATTTGGAGCTTCTTAATGCCATAGCCTACCGGGACCAGCTTGGAGGCTCCCCACACCAACCCATCCATGTGGATGGACCGGACGCACTCTTCCATCTTCGCCATGTCAGTCTCATCATCCCACTGGAAAAAAGTGTGAAGTATGAACTTTAGTGTTTTCCTAGAAATCACCGTTAGCCCCAAGAGGTATCCAGTGACTTAAAATTCAACACTGCTCCTCTCGGTACGCTTCAGCTGATCCAAGCTGCCCTTTCTTGGCTATTTTCACCAGAATTAGCTGATGGGTTAAGCCAAGCTAAATCTGACTTTGCAGCAATGCTGCACAGCGCGTCGTTTCGATTCTACCTACAGGCACTGCAGATACAAGGGGGATTCTTCCTGCGGCAACACAACCGCTCTGCAGCGCTCGCTTTAAAGTGACTTTTACCAAGGGCATCTCTCGGAGCGCTAGCCAGCCCAGAGTTTCTGTTCTACCATGACAACTTGACAAAGACAGGTTTATTCCTATCTTTAGAGCATTTATTATCTGTCTTGTCTTCAAAGCAAAGGGCTAGTCCTGGTCAGGGGATCCTCAGAGAACGGCCTGCGCTTGCCACGGTGCAAGGAACAGGGCAGCAGCGCAAAGGTTACAGATCCCAGCTGCAATATCCCACCTCGCTCTGACCCCTTGGTTTGGAAATCTGCAGGTCCTATCTTCACCAGTCCACTCGGATGTGCAAGTGAGACGGATTTACGGCCTCCTGCAGCACAAGACATACAGCCTCACTCGGGAGCTCCCCCACTTCAGTTACTCACTGGCTTCACATCCAGAAGGATAGAAGACTTGGCAATAAGACCGGGTTTCTTGGCCTTCTTCTCGGCGTACTGACGCAGTCTTTCCTCCCGGACTTTGGCAGCCTCTTGGTCTTCCTCTTCATCATCACTACCAAAAAGGTCAATGTCATCATCGTCATCTTCCTCTGCAGCAGCTGGTTCAACTTTCTTTGCCGGTGAAGCGGATGGGAGCTCCACCTTCTTGGAGGGAACACTGAATGGTTCCACTTTCTTCATTGGGGTGACGGGCATTCAAGTTTGCATTAGGGAAAAAGGGGAGAAGATTAACTTGAAGTTGAGTCAGAGCAGCACTCAGGAGAAGCTCAGGAACAGAAGCTGACATTGCTCAAGACAGTGAACATGGCCCACACCGTATGATTTGTGTGAAGAACCAGCTATCAGCCATCAAAATAGGACATTCGACCAGATGGACCTTTGAACCGGCACAGCATGGCCATACGTATATTCCTAGAGCAAAAACCACCATGTAGCCAAGAGCTGATCCTTCTCCTGAGGGCTCAGGATACCTAGACCGTAAGAGTCGGAGTGGGACAGCAGCTGGGAATGCAACCAAGCATCTTCCCCTAGCATGAGGAGGGGTCTACGCATTCTGTAGGCTTACTGCAGAGACCACCAGCACCACTGGTAGCACATCTTCCACCCTACGACAAGAATCGATTGAATTGGTGCCACGCATTCAGCTCCCACGGAGTTTTAAATTAAATTAAATACATTCTTACAAGGGGACATTTGTTAAAAAAAAAAAAAAAGCATCGCCAATTCTGCTTATCTATTGTAACAAAGTGGCATTTTACCTGGTGCGTGCCAAGAAACTCACAGCACCGTGGGCTAAATGCTAATCAAATATATATTAACTCCAAACTTCCACAGATCTGCACCAGCTCTCCCTAGCTGAAATCTCTAACATAGGTTCTTTGCTGGTGTTAAGGCAGAACACTCCTCTCTACACATATTTTTTGGGAAAGATGATAAGGCAGCTGCCAAAACCGCTGGAAAACCTGCAGCAGACTCATCCTACCTATGAGCATCTCTTCATCTTCAGAGAGCCAGGAGAGCTCGGAAATAACCTGGCACTTTGTGACTATGAAGCATTCAAGAACAGCACTTTGCCAAGGCTCACCTGGGTTGGAGGAACCGGTGAGGGCTGGTGGGAGGTAGATGACTTTTCCAGAGCATTCAGGCGGCTTTCCAACTTGAAGATGGCCATCTGAAGGTCTGCAACAACTGCGAGAAAAGGGGAGGGGAAAAAAAAAAAATGAACCTTATCTTGTAGGCTCCGCATCAGCTCTCAAGTCACGACAAATTTCTTTCTGCTCAAAGTGGGCTTTAAAAAACACCAGTTGCTCCAGGCAGAGGGAAACCTGCAAAGCTCTGATCAAGACACTGGCACGTGCTCACCTGGCGACAAAGTCAGTAAGGGATACACCCCACAGAAGCAGGACCCCATCCAGTTTTGCTTTCATGCCAGAAGGTTCTCCTACTTACCACTGCGAAGGTTTTGATTTTCTACCTCCAGGTGAGAAATTCTGGAAAGGAGTTCATTTTGGTCACCAGCAGGCCCAGAAGAGGTTGTGCTTGCACTCTGCAACAAGGAAAACAGAGATGAAACAAATCTGTTCACCTACTCCCAAGCTCAGTGGTTCAGTGAAGCAAAGCAGAGTCATGCCTTGAGGGAAGAAGAAAATTTGAGAGCTAATCTAAGAACAAGGACATTTTCTCTGAAGGCTTTATAAAAAGAATACACTAGCTCTATAGAATGAAGCATGGAACATATCTCGAGAAATTTCAGCTGGCACTGATGAGCAAAGGATAAAGTCATTCTTTGCAGTCTCAGATCACAGACTGCCACTAAACACACAGAAAGTTTTGGAAGTCTCACGTTACACCCTTAAATGGGGCAGCTGGTCTCCTCTTACAAATTGGGGCACAGAAGTGACCTGCCTAATGTCACACAGCGAGTCACTGGGAAAGCTGGAAAGAGATCCCAGCATTTCTATACTCCTACCTTCCCCGGTCTAGCCTTTAATTCCTTTCAAAACAACTTAAACCTACTTTACCACATCCTGAGGGAGCAATTACACGGATCCAGCTTCAAAAGTATTTGTTTTAACAGCAAAAAAAAAAAAAAAAAAGCTTTCATTCTTTTCTTTAAGGAGGCCCTTTTCTATAAATTCAAATCAGCAAAGGGAAAGAAAAATAATAGGCCTTCACGCTTTGCTTTAAGTGTCATTTATAACTGAATACAACAGTAGAGACAATAATTTATACTCTTTCAAGTGCACCCTGCACATAATTATAACGTGGTTCTCGGTTGCAGCTGACATGCTTCTGAGATCTCAACAGTCACTTAAGATAGAGAGAGGAGTTAGGATGAGGAATATGTGGCACACGGAAAGGAGAGATGCCCGGCCCTGGGAGACACATGGAGCAGTGTGAGCTGCTCTGAGCAAGAAGGTCAAAGAGGCCCTTCTCCCCCCACCCAAAAAAAAGGTCAAAAGCACCATGAAATCAATCTCTGATGCAGCCTTTGAACTGGATGCAAGCTCAGGAATGCGAGTGCAGATCTGCAGTCCCCAGACACCAAGCTGGGAGATCTAAATGCCCTGCTATAAGATCCTATTATATAGGGTGAGCTACGACCGCGTGCCAAAGGACAAATGCTTCTCATCCTAAGGACGAACTCGGTCCATCTCTCCAAGGCAGGGCTGTCCTTGCCCTACAGCGTCCTCTCAAATCACACAACCAGCTCCATCCGTGCGCAGGTGACTTACAGTTGAGCGGCCTGACTGCCTCTTGTGACGGGCAGGAGGAGCTTCTTTGCTACGAGGAACTGTCTTCTGCTGCAAAGGGCAAAAGGTTTGGGGGACCTTTGGTTCATCATGAAAGATAGAAAAGGATTTCACTCATGCTGGAAGAGGCAGTTCAAGTGCGGGAAGCAGATCCACATGCAGGACAAATCGTCAAGCAACGAGATACAGCCTCACACCAACTACACACCGAACAAAGCCTGCACAGAAACATTTATCTATGAACTCTGCCATCTTCTTGTTAAACATCTCAGTGCCTGCAGAAAGGTCACGCAGCTGGGTGGCAGAAGTAGATCGAGATGTCTAGAGCATAATCTCAGCTATCTCCCCACCTCTAAAATCAGAGGTGAAGCAGGTGCATGCGTTACTGCGGCACACACCGTGGTCTCCGCTGTCATTAGATAAAACCTAATACCTGACAGATGCAGAAACACATGCAAAGTTACCAAGACTCTTAACAAGTCCCCAGTTACCACTAATACATCTCTCCTAGGGAGGAGTAAAGCAACGTAACACCAGTCTGCACTAACAACTTGATGAGATCCCAGCACGGGCTTCCATCCTCACATGCACCACCAGAAAAAGAGGCTGCTAGCCACGGTGGGCTTATCGCACCAGGCTAGCCCTAGCCTTATACACCAAGGACAAAAACCTCAGATGAACCCGTTGCCTGACGTCTTCCTGTTCTAGTTACACCATCAGGGCCAAGGTCTAAGTTAATTCAGTGAAAAGTGGATTCTGGCAACAGTCACATCTATCCCCGCCCCTTGAAAAAAGCACTTTTGACTCATGATCAAACACAGGAGCTGTGTCACCTGCAAAGAGATACACGGCCCTTTTTTTTTTTTTTTTTCCCAAAAGCAGCTTGCTGATTCAGCTAAGCAGCAAGCACTGCAGATATTTGGCAGTTTGAAGTCCTCGTCACATTTTTCAAGCCAAACGCTGAAGTGTTTCAGCAGGCTCCGCGTTTGCCCTGGCGACTGGCTATCCTGCGCACGACCGTGGATGTTCAAGACACTGCAAGACGGCTACGCTGCTGCAGAACAGCCCGCTTTTAAACCCTGGCTTTCAGCTTTAGTGGAAGCATTTGCCACAGAACCCAGCTGTGCCTCCACATTTCTCTTTCCTGTTAGTAATAACCCCTCAAAAATGAGAAATCTAAATTGAGGCAGTACCATCTACCTCGACAGTTGTCAGCTGCCATCCTGGAGTCTCACACGGAATAGGTCAGCACTGCTCCTCCCTGCAGTCCCGCAGGAAAAACATCTACAGCTCGGCAGGAGGCCTCCAGCTCAAGACAAACCTGCCAGCCTTGTGTGGTTGTGTCATTTAGGGGAAGAGTTTGAGAAAATCACGGCCATTTTCCCCCAAAACGCTGTAGCTATGGCGAGCAAGAGCAAGGTGAGAGGACTCTGAAACACTTTGCTCTGCATGAAGCTGTTCTCAACAAGGAAGAGCATGGAAAAATGACATTTTGTTACTTCAACAGACCTTTTGAGTAGTGTAAAATACCAGGATACTAACCTAGCTGTATATTGCTGTCAGGTGCTGCCTATAAAGCTTTGTGCAGCACCCAGGGAATTGCGCAGAGCTCCACCAATGCACAAATTCCTTCCCTTTTCACCTTTCCTTTGCCAGCTTACGTTGAGCCTGCAGGTGAGACGACGCTAAGGTTGCAAATGCAGATAATGAAGCCCAGAGGAGAGTCAGCATTTTCAGTGGGGCACTGAAGTATGCACCTGCCCATCAGTATGCGGTAATACAGGTAGCACAGGCGCCCAAGGAGCTGCAGCACAGATATTTGGGTGGCTCCGTGGGGAGCCGTCTCACCTCCAGGATTTCTCAGCTGCAAGTTGCTACTGAGGTCTCTGCAAAAATGGCAAGATTGATTAACAACCTGGATGCACCCACAGGTTAAACACGCACAAAATTCATGGGAATAGTTCAGTGTTGTGCACCTGGACGAACAGATTCAGCGTATTACATATGCTAAACTAATCCTAAACCAGGATTCACTTGCTCCTCCGTGCCGGATTTTTCAGGCCTGTTTAAAAGGGAGGTTTACAACACGAAGGGGGCTCACAGATGTGGCACAGCAAAGCATTTAAATCGACACCCTGTGGAATTCAGACATTTGTTAATCCTGGGCAACCCCAGGGCAAGGTGAGCCTGAGCACAGCCACCTTTTGCTGGCAAGAAGAGAGGGTTGCCTGCCAAGCTCACATAAACAAGAGATTAAAGGTCTTTCACAAACCAGGCCAGCCATCCTTTGGGAACCTGTAACCTGTGTAAAGCACGGTATAAGCGGCACAATGCTGAACCAAGTTCCCAATTCTGGGAGGTGGTCAAGCCACACTTTCAGAAATTGTGGAAAAGTTGCCTTTATGAGACTGGGCATTCCCCCGAGGTGAGGATTTTTCAAGCTTTTAAGAGATGTGGTCACCAACCTAAGCTACACACTACCTACAGGGTGTTTTTCCCTCTGCACAACCAAGCACAATTTCCTCTTCTGACTCAACTGTGCCAAGAGGAAGCTCAACACAAGTGTTTGTGAATTTTATCAAGGACAGTAATTTAAAATCCCAAAGGTGGGGAGCTCCAGAGCCTTACTTTAGTCACTTCCTGCGCATTGTCTCATGGTCAGAGCTCTTAAAACCTTTGTTTTTTCTAAATTTAAGCCACAGTTTTTGTGCTGAACCCACATTAGTGATACACTGACCAGTGCTGCAACCTATTCAAAATATTTTGCATAGCAGAAGCACTCAGCAAGCAGCCTGGAACCACACCAAGGACTGCATATAAATGTAATCATCCAAGCAAATTAAAACCCTGGGACTTCTTGCTTATGAAGGGTGGAAAATAGAATCTAGCCTGAGCCTCAAAGGGCTTTCAACATCTGTCTCTCTCTAAAAGCTTGCCTAAAACATACTTTAAAAATCAGAGACAAGAACATTGACTACTGAAGAAGAAAAAAATTGGCAAAGGTTACGCTTCTCCATATCAGCTGAAAGAAATCTGTCTGGACAACTACACGTAAAAGCCTTTTCTCTGGGTATGTCAGACCCAAACAACGGACACAGCTGGAAAGCTGGCACTTCCCTCACTACAACAAGTATCTGGAGGTGTCCTGGTTTCAGCTGGGAGAGAGTTAATTTTCTTCCTAGTAGCTAGCATAGTGCTGTGTTTTGGATTTAGTGTAAGAAGAATGCTGATAACACACTGATGTTTTGGTTGTTGCTAAGTAGAGCTTACACCAGTCAAGGACTTTCTTTTTCAGCTTCCCATGCTCTGCCAGGTGCACAGGGAACTGGGAGGGGGAACAGCCAGGATAGTTGATCCAAACTGACCAAGGGGCTATTCCATACCATATGACGTCATGCTCAGTATATAAACTGCAGGGAGTTAGCCGGGGGGAGCAATCGCCGCTCGGGGACTGGCTGCGTGTCGGTCGGCGGGTGGTGAGCGGTTGCATCACTTGTTTTCTTTTCCCTGGGTTTTGTTTGTCTCTCTCATTCTCCTTTTCATTACAATTACTATTGTTATTATTATTATTACTATTATTATTATTTTTATTTCAATTATTAAACTGTTCTTATCTCAACCCGTGGGTTTTCTTACTCTTGCCCTTCCGATTCTCTCCCCCATCCCACCGGGGAGGGGGAGGGTGAGCGAGCGGCTGCGTGGTGCTTGGTTGCCGACTGGGGCTAAACCACGACAGGAGGTATCAACCCTCTTCCCTTAATTTGAGTTAACCGGTTACAAAGAACAGCATTGCAGATTTTACAAGTGTGGTTACGGATGTGATGTGTAGGTTTTCCAGTCCAGAGCTCACAAAGAACTCATAGCTTCATCCAAAACACAAACCTATTTTGTGCATGCAGAGATACACCACCATTCCCCTCAGGTTGGTCTACCTTGAGGCTCTGGAAACATGGAAAGTTTAGCCACGGTCCGATACACAAAACTGAACTGTGGGGAAATGATGTTGAAGAACTAGAAGAGGCTCTCCCCCACCTAAGAGCAGCAGGATGGATCCTGGCTGGTTTCCTACAGAAGTTGTGACCATTCCCTGCACGCAGATGCGTTTCTGAACGTGGTCTCCAAAGACTTTAGCAAGATCAGAGGTTTTCTGGGAGCTTTTCTTGTTTGAAACCCACATGCAGGAAAGGCACAAATACGGAGGCTTTGTAAGAGGAAGCTTGGGCAGAGAAGGGACTAACAGAGCTTCAGACTCCCACACCAGCCATCTACCCAGTGACATCCATTTCATTACAGTCCCCGGGGAGGGTGTAGGAAGTGAGAGTTCCGTCACCCGCTCTGTCGGACTTGCTTATGATCTCAGGCAAGTCAATCCTTTCCGTGCCTCAGGTCCCCAGCTGTAAGATCTCTCACCACCTGCGGTCTCAATGCCACCAGCTGCAGTACTGCACATACTTCATATCTAGGAACAACTTTATATCTAAGAAAGCATTAGCGATCGAGCAGATTATCAACTGGAGAGATTGTTTAAAGCCGAGATGACCATGCAAAGCGGGATGAAAGGTATGTGCAAACAAATGTTTCCAGCATCAGAGCTTTGTACCCTCCTTCGGGAGGTACAAACCATTGCCTCAACCCTTCTAATGTTCGTTCACACATTTCAGAACACCACTATCCAGCTGAAGCAGATCTGAAAACAGCCCTGGCTGAATTTCACAGCAAACAAAAGGCACTAATCTTCCATCTTCCCATCTTATAAGAACCAACTCTTCACTTGCTACATCTTTAGACTCCTGACAATAACTCTGCATGTTCAGGTGGAAGGAAAGGCTAAATCCTGACTATAAAAACACGCTTTGCTATTGTTTTGTAGATCAGACAGTATAAATTTGGCTATCCGAGACATAAAAACAAAGTTTAAGCATGTTTTAAAGTCAAGCCTGCTCTATGGCACAGTTCTCCAAGATCGTTGATGATATCCTTCAGAAATGCAAGCTACAAAAGCTGATGTTTCAGACTTGTTTCTCAACAGCTCAGTCTTTCTAACTCACACATTCAACACAGAAGATCCGACCGTGGTTTACCACTTCAGGTTCCAGGGCAGAGATTTGGCAATGTGTGGAAAAAAAACTGAAAAGGAGAGCTCTCTCTGGGGTATCGTATAAGCCCGGGTAAGGCATGATCAGTAAAACAGGATTACAAAACAGTAAGGAGGTCACTGTTGCCATATGCTCTGCTTATCCAAGCAACCGCACACTTGGCAGCTATAGGTTAAATTACTACGACATGCCCCTGACAGCAATGCAGATTAGGGTGCATGATGCCTTCCCTAATAGTCGTGCAGTAACACAATGATTTTCCTTCAAGCCTTCACTGGAAGAGTCTCAGCCCACTTTTTGCAACACCCCAGATTCCCATTTTAAGGCCCTATGGCTCAGTCCTGACCCTAAATCCTCCAGCCCACCAAGCTTTCTTCACAGGAAGAAAAAAAAAAAATCCAGCAGATGAATTTTTTTATATTCAGCACTAACCCCAACAAGTGCCACAGGAGTCCAAAGGACTTTATATCCTCAATTTTCTGTTCTGGCGCTTTGCTAGTTCTCGCAGTCTTCCCCATGACAGGACCTGGACAATCCAAACTTACATGATTCTCATATAAAGAAGCTCTCTAACAGGAGTCACAGGCCAGGGCAAGAAACTCATCATCTTTGGCAAACTACAGATCATTCAGCAAGATGAGAATGTGTCTTCAGGGTAGAGCAGCAGCACTGCCAGGTGATTTGGATTGAGATTTTCTGCCCCTACTCACCATATTCAGCCTCTGCTTCTGAAGGAGGCAGGTCTTGGAGAAAGCAGCTCATGCTAGACCTTGCCCAGTTTGAAAAGGTCTTTCCAAAGTCATTTAATACCATGCAAAAAGTTCTCCAACCCCGTCTGGGATGGGGGCTCATCTCCCCACCTATTTGCCTTACTGAAGTCCAAACTAAAAGTCTTCGACAGGGGCTGATAGTCTCTACTGAAAGCCCAAACGTGTTATTTCAGATCTGAACTTAAATGAGCCAGTTCAGGAAAATCTTCCCTAAGCTGTTGGCTGAAATACTGATGCTGAAAGCAAGAAACTAGCATTAGAAAACTTTCAAGTATTTTCCTCCTCAACATGTTTTGGTTTGGTTTTGATATTACTAAGATGTCCCAACTTTCCATTGATTCCCATGCTGTATTCAGGACCACTGAATCTAACCAAAGCAAATTTAATCCTTTCCCACCACCCTTTCATCAGATTTGCCCTGCTCTTCCTGCATTCACTTCCAAGTTTCCAGTGCAGTACTGAGTTATCTTGGATCGCTCACATGAGCGGTTGTAGAAGTTGTCGTGTCGAGTTCAACAGGCACAGTGAGATCACCGGGGGAAAGCAATTAGCCTAACTCCTTCGCATTCACCCCAAATGTATGGCTCCTTTCTGCTTGTGTGAAGGAGGAATATGAAATATTCCCCTTAAGAAAGGCTCAATTCCCTGTTATTGTACTGATCTAGATAGAAACTGAGGGTGTTAATTACCCCGAGAGGGAGTTATGAGGCCAAATCAATACAGATGAAGGATGGATACCCTCAGACGGAAGGCATGTGCAGGTATGTAGTAGTCCCACTGCAGAGGTAAGAAATCAAGATACACAGGCTGTATTCTGTGAATTTTCTTCACTCATGAAAACCAGTCCACTTCCTATTGAAAAATCAAGAGTTTTAACAGTGCTGTCTGTACGTATCAGCACAAAAACACCGCCAGAAGGGATGTGACTGAACTTGTACAGGATGGTCCAGACTCAGAGCTAGTAGCCAAGCTGAATTCCCTAGATGTAGCACATGGAAGATACCATTTTTTTGCACATACCCTAACTGAAAGCAAAGCAGGAAAGAGAAGGTGGCAGCCCAGTGTACCCCAAGAGAGACATACATACTCCTGCTGGCAGCTCAGTGCTTCGCTACTCAGCAAGGTTATTTTAACGGTGACTTGTAACTTGTTAGGTAAGACTTGTGGGAACAAACTCTAGCATTCCACCAGGAAAAAAAGTAAAGAAATGCACAGTTGGGAGACTTTTAACCCAAATCCAGTTAGTTTTCAAAAGCACTGCAGGCTAGCAAGCAGGTAAGCAGCATGCACTCTAGTAGCAATGATGCTCTTGATCAGATGGAGCTATGCTGGCAGTACACAGCGCTGCACACCTTAGTCTTCTCCTCTAACTTAAAAATAAGAAGCCACACAATCTATGAAGTGGTCACAGCGGAGTTCTGTGAGATGCACCACAGCTAAAAATGGTTGCGGGTAGCCAGCTGGTGAGAGAGCTTGGGTACTCACTCCGGCCAGCGATTTCTGGATATTCTCCCTGGCTCTGGCAATGTCGCGTAGGATCGTGCTGGCTCCGTTCTCCTGCAAACAGTGCAGAAAGAACCAAAATTTTTTTTAAAAAATATGAAACATGGGAAACTGGTCAGGGAAGTTTAAAAAAAAGAGGGTAAGAGTGGGGGAGGGTTCCTTCCAATGATTCAGCAAGTATTGCAAAGTTAGCTGCAAGGAGGATCGGTTCTAAATCACACAGCACCGACTGCAATCCCTGGTCACATCAGGCCACGTGCCCAGAAGATCATCCAGTCAAGAGCTTTTAAATTCTCTGTTATTACCTGGAACAGTTTGGACAGCTGCCAGCCAGGCAGAGGGTTGGAGTCACTTCAGTACTCCTTCGAGATCTATGGTTAGGCAGCTCCTTGTCATGCTATTACCTGTCATTGTATTCAGGCAAGAAGTGACAGCCCTAACTGAAGTCTTCTATCCAGAGAGGTACGACCCAGAGTACAGCAGCACAAGTTTTTTTTCTTTCCCCCCATGCTCCTGCTGCCACACCTTAGCCTAGATTCGAAGATTCCCTTCCTAGGGCACAAATTCAGTTTCCACGATCCATTCACTCCTTGCCTCTCCCAGACTGCAACCCCACAAGCAAGGTCTGAGACGTGAGACTGCCCACAAGCCAAGGTTTTAAGGAGCATGGATCTTTTTCCTTGGCAGAGAAGTGGCTGATAAACTGCTGCAGAGTCTCCCCCAGAGCCTTCACACCACCTCTCGCAAGCAGAACTTCTTCACTGGAAGCTCCTTATGTGGCATGAAACAGTCTAACTGTTCTTCTAAGAGCACTGCAGAGGTTTGCACTTTAACATCTACTTCAAGCGCTTATCTATAGCTTCTAATTTTTATGCACACGTCCTAGATGCTGTGGCACCACTATACTAGCATGGGCAGCAGGAATAGACAGAGCGTGCCTAGAAGCTATTACTTAAGCAAAAAGCTTCCCTTTAAACACTTGCAAGACAGCCGTTCAAAACTCTAAGCAGCTTTTTACATAACCAACCAAATGCATAAGCAGTTAACAGCTCTTTACATGGCAGGAAGAGGTTACAACAGCTCTGTACCTTTAAATAATAGTAATTTCAGGCTAATATTTAAGCTTGAACTACTTCAGCTCAGGTGTGCTGCAGCAGCACCATGCTTCCCCTCCACCTGCTCTCCCCAACTCACCAGTACTGTGATGCAGTCTTCAGCAGGAGCACACTGAATATTTCCAGGGGTACAAAGAGAGGAACATAATTCCTGGTCTCTTTGGAGCCATGGTGCCTCTCTTCAAAACATCAAGCATTTCATATATACCCAGTATATCCCCTGCCAAGGAAAGCTTAGCTGCTCCAAAACCGCAGCAAAACAGCATCTTCCCTGGCTGAATGCGGACAGGTCAATTTTTCACCCAGCGTACCGTCCAGCCCAGTCAACAGAACCACAGCTCTCGGGGCTTACAGCTCAAACTGTGCCCCCATTAGATCCCAGATAGCATTTGTGCCCTGCCATAGCAGCCTGAAAAGATTAAGAGTAACTGCTGCAACCTATAACCCGGTTCGTCTGTTGTTATGATGGTGTCTGATCTCCCAGTATACTGGTTGTATGGGAAAAATTCTTCACCGTCCACAGAAGATGGTCTTTCAAAAGACAAAAGGGGTCATAACTGGGGGTAGGTTTAGAGAGCTTCAGAGAAGACGCTTGAAAAAAGCAGCACCCAGAGCGGAAATAATACAGAAGTGCACGTCCAGGTGGATCGTGTCTCCTTTTGCCTGCTCTGTACTAGCTCTTAAAGCTCCAGCACTCTGCTAAACCCCATCTGAGAACAAGCATTACCTGCTGGTGTGAAGAGCTGCTAACTGGCCCGTTCATCTGCTCATAGTATCTTCTCTCAGCATCGTCATACTTGTATTTCTCAAACCAGATCTTCTCATGCAAAAAGTAGTCGACTGCCATTTTTCTGCAGAAAGGAAAAAGAAAACCACCAAAGTAAGTTCCTAGAAGTACTTAAGGTTAGCAGCTTGCAATGAGCCTGTCAGAAGAGAGTTTTCTTTCCCCATAGAGCTGTGCCTGTAGCGCTCTGCTTGGTGGTTTCCACTCCAGTGGAAAGCTTTAAGTAAATAGGATCCTATTAAGAAAGCAGGGCAGTCTAATCACCCACCCGCCTGCCTGACCTGCATTTAGTGACGGGACACCAAGTGGGGACAGAATAAATCAGCTGATCTGTACCTTCTTCCACAAAAAAGCTTTCGGAGCAGGATTTTCTAGATCATGCTAGACACACGGGAATCTGCTGCTAAGAAAGATGTCTTGTGTATGAGAATCAAAAAAGGAATAATGCTTTTCATTCTTAAGACACCTGGCCATGGTGAAACCAAAGACTGAAGAATACGCAGCTCCAAGCAGCACGTGCCATGCTACAGCGTGCCAACAAGGGAGCACTCTGTACGTGACAGGCAAGTCCTGACACTACAGCTCACAAATTTAAACGCATTTCAGTCTTCCCTGAACACAACTCAACTGTGTTGACACCAACTGTTGGCTGTCTTAGGCTAGTACGTGTTTCTACCTGGTCACGCCGTGCTTCACTAGGTGCACCACAAAATCTTCCTGTAAGGAACAGCCTGGCACAGCATACCGCCTGACACCGACCAGCCTCCAGGAATCCAGATACACACACAATTTACAACAGCACCACAGGTAACTGCACACGTGCCCTTCTGGAAGTTGCTACAACTGTTTAGAAATCAAAATCATCAGCAACGCAACACTTGCAAGGGACAGACACCTGTCACTACACAGAGGTACAGCATCAAACACCCTAATGCTGCTGTGAAAGGGTTATTTTTCTTCAGTGCAGCAGCTTCCAAAGGTTGTTTAATTTCTTAACTTGAAGGCAAATTATGGAGCCCTTGCAACAGCAAGAGGAGAGTATGTGCCCTTATTTCAAGTCAAGGAACAGCTACAGAGCCAACATCAGTTTGAGGAGGTGGTGAAAGCAGGGACAGAGCATCACAACGAAACCACACCATTACCATGTTCCACCACACAACGCAGAGAGAGCACCTAAAGGCAACCCGCAAACCCTTTCCTTATCAGCTCAAAACCCCGCAGCTCTCCAGCAACACACTTCCATGGAAGCCAACAGATGAGTCTTCTGTAAAACAAACAAGCACCCTTCTCATCTACCCATTCAGAAGAGACCAGAAGCCACCATACCATACAAGTCCTCTACACTGAAGCCATTCCCAGCACTCAACCCTCCAAGACCCTGCTTGAGCTGCCAACCAGTATCATTAACAGAGAATCCCAGTTACAGAAAAACTTACACCACATATTTTACAATGACGCATGGACTTTCCTGGGGAAGGGTGAAAAGCATGACCAATTATCTAGTTCTGTCCAACTAAAGAGAAAATTATCCCAAATAGGACATCGGGTGAAAGGCATGTGTGCTCTAAAGCTTGGCTGTAACCCCGTGTATCACTTGACATAAAGGTCTTAAAACTTTCCAACAAATCCTAAGAAACTCAAGGATCAAAAGAGTCAGAAATAAGGCCTGATGCTCCAAGAGCCTTTTTTCCAAAAACATCCGTCACTGCAAGATAACATCTAAGCACTGGCCTTCAGGACAGGCTCCCAGGGCATTACAGCCACCCGTGCAGCAGACTTCAGGCAGTCGTATATAAAAACACATTTTTAACACAGAAAGCACGGTATCATACTGCACCTCATCCAGGACTTAAAAAGAAGCCTTTAAGTGTTTGTCTGTAAGCTGATTTATAACTACAAGTTACAACTATGAAGGTCACCTACAATTTGAGAATGCACTCTTCCTGCCCAGCTACATAAATGCACAGCAAACAAGGTGTAATCCAGCTGGCCCTGTCCCAAAATTAACAGCAGCTTCCAGACCAAATGGTCTAACAAATTAGAAAGGCAACCTTCTCCCGCCACGAAGCAAATACAGCACATGCTCAGGCCAGAGCAATGCCCTAAATTTTATTTCTCTGTCATCCCCAAGCCTTCTTCAAGCTGGCTGCTGGTAGTGATGCTCAAATGTAGTCATGGCTTGCACAGAACTCAATGACCAGCCTATGCGCTCTGCAGAATTGGGAATAACCGCTTCTCTGAAGGACTTTGTGGCATTTTAACAGAAATACACAGCAAATAACCACTGCTTTAATTTCTCAAATTCAAAGATGAAACACTACATCCTCTGCACTCTCAGCAGGCCTGTTTAAACCACGCGATTACTCCCTCCAACTTCTCACTTTTATGGCTTTTTGTATGTAATAGGAATACAGAAAGGGGCATGGCCCCAGGCTTCCCCCATGTAAAGAGGGGATCAAACCTTAGCTCAGTTACCAGCCCTGACTTTAAATGCTTAACCTCTGGTACCACACAAATACTACCTTTAGCCACCAGCACTCATCAGGAGAACGGGGTTCCTTGAAGGAGTTTCCCCCCAGTTACCCTGCCCACAAACAGGCTCCCTGACTCAGGAGCAGCGTCTCCCTACAGCTGCATGCACGCTCGGTCCTGCAGACACAAAGGAACGCCTGTCTTCTACACATGCAAATTCTTTCAGCTCAATCCTGACCCGGCAGTTTTGCATGTGTGAGTGTTACCCCAAAATAAACTTCTCCTACTTCGTTTCTGGCGCAGGTACGCTTGAAGCATAAGCAGCTGGTTGGGAGGGTTTTACTACTGCGGATTCCTGCGTCCCCGTACTCTCTCCTGCTTTTGACATTTTCAGAGCCTCGGCGGCATAGTATCGTGACTCGGCACTGTCATATGTCGGCTTATTAAGCCACACAGTTTCGCTGTCCTCATGCAGAAAAAAGGAGGTAGGTGGAGGTTGCTCAGCATCACAGGGAAGCAGAGAGTCGGTGGCAATCTCCACGTGTTTGATGCCTGCTTGCTTTCCAACGTTGTGGTTCTTCCTGTCCTCATGGTGGTTCTTCAGTGCTTCGGGGCAGCCGTGTTGCTGCTGTCTGACTTTGCCCGATGGATGACCATCAAACATGTTCTCGTAGAAGCTCTTCTCAGCATCATCATAGAGAGGTTTCTCTAACCACACCTCTGACATGAGAGCCTGCAAGCTTGAAATCTGTGGCTTACCATTTACCGTTTGGTGTACAGAGTCAGACAAACCGGTAACGAAGGAAGAAGCAGAATCAGCAACGACGTCTGGAGCTAAGCTTGGCGTAGCAGGAGTAGGCAGGGCTGTAACATAGCCCTCATCTGGTGTTCTCAGCCCAACGTTGCCAGCGTTTGACGACACAGACGGGATGGCTAGGACATTTGGAGGAACAAAGAACTGAGATCTTTCGATAAACACCTCCTCGGCCTTATCAAAGTCAAATTTGTTGACCCAGACATCCTGAACAACATGGTGACATGCAGAGAGACTACCATGGGAGCAGGACAGGGCTGCTGAAAGCACCCTTGGCTTAGGAACATCTTGGACAGCTTTTGACCTGGCTGCTAAAGGAGACTGCTCAGTGGTTAGTGCAGTCTCAGGTGCCTCCTCGTTCTGACAATCCACTATTTTTTTCCTGTACACGTTCTCAGCGTGATCATAGAAAGGCTTGTCAAACCACACATGGTCAGCTAACAAACCAGTCAAAATAGAGTCTAACTTGGAGGCCACGTTTTTGGGTTTTGGAGAACGCTTCCGTTTCCTTTGTTTCTTTCCATTCTTCGCTCTCTTCAGGTCTCCTTTGAATTCACTTTCAACAGAGTCGTCATTGCAGACTCCGTTCACAGCCTCTACCTCCTGGCACTCCTCAGGGGCCGCAGCAGCTAGCATCGCTTCTCTTTCGTAATGCAGTCTCTCTGCTTCATCGTATTTGTGCTTGTCTACCCACACTTTTTCTACTGGGCAGGGAGGTTTCCTTGTCCTCATCTTCCAAAGAGTGGCAGCATTAAAAGATAAGCACAACAATGTAGTTGCAGCAAAACTAAATAAAGCAAGGGCATGCATCAGACTTTAGTAATTTTTAAGTAATACAAGAGTGTCAAAAGCTATCATGCCATTATTATTCATGGTAAAGAGCCTGAGCATTTAGTTCCATTTTTCCTTTGTTATAAATTTTAAGTCAAAGAAATTAAACTGCCTAAGCACGTCCAGCTTCTGAAGTCAAAATAACCTTCCTCCTAAAATACTTCTGCTGTTCTGACAAGCATTCTGCACATTCCTATTTAAAAATAAAGGCACTGGCTGAAAGCACTTTGAATTTCACTTTTGAAAACAACCAGCAGGAAAAAAAACGACAAGGTTTTGTTCAAACCCCTGGTAATGTGTAAGATATTCTTCCAAGTTAGTAGATTAGTCCTTTATAACTTGTTAGGTATTCTCAGCTAGGCACTGTTTTGGGAAGACAGGCTAAAGAAAGATGCCCCAATTCTTGAGTATCTTTAGAGGTCATTGCTTACACCTATTTGTGTTTTGCTACTAGAAAGCCAGCAGAGGGAGCTGAATGAAAAACTATGACTCAGTTTTGGTTTAAAACCCCAGTTACTGGCAAATTAAAATTGACCAAGAGCTGGAGATCTGATGATTAATTCAGCTTACCAAAAAAAAAATCTTCTATCAAGATGAAAAATATCGCATCTGCGTTGTGTTTTCCTGCCCTAGTCATACTTTACTAGAGGGGAAAAAAAAAATCAAGCACCTCCTAGTATGTGTAGATTATTAGAAATGGTATAGGAAATACCTTTCCAAGTACAGAATTTACTGTACTGCTCAAGTATCTAATGAGTAGGTAACTACCTCTCCGCCAAACACTACATGGTCAGATCCCTAGAGTTTAAAAAAAAAAAGTCTGAAATGAAGTACCTGTAAGCCAGCTCTCTCTTTAGCTACCAACAGCTGCAAGTTTTATAGCTACAAATTTATCTGTGACAGGTTGCCAAATAAAATTCACGAACAGCTGAAATATCCTCCAGACTTCAGTCAATGGCTTGCCCTTCCAACCGTTCCTGCAAGATTTTACAAGCCTCAAGTCCATGGCTTGACAGACCAGTAAAAACAATAAACTATTATTACAAGTAAACCCTTTTGCCTTTTGAAACTTTCCATTAACTTTATAAAGTTTAAAATATTAAAGCAATGTAATACTATATTTCAATTATAAAAATTACTAGGAAAAGCAAAAGTAGGTCTTTCTTTTTCTTACTGGAGTTGTGAAACTGCTCCTCCACCAGCTGCCAAAAACACTGCGATACAGCTAAAAACATTTAAAAATATTTAAATTGAAACTTATTTTGAAGTCCTCCTTTTACTTTGCACTCTTCTCTTGCATTTTACACCAGTTACAGAGCAATAAAACACTTTTTGCTACAGACAACTCAAAACAAACCAGTGCTTTCAATAAACATTAATCTACTTGTTATCATCAACATCAAAAACACCCCAGCTGGAAGCACACGCATTGCAAGGTAGGAGCAATGCTACGAGCAAGCAGTAACTCGGGTTTGCTCATCAGGATAAGCTCTGCTACTACAGCTTCCACAGCGTCATCATCAAGGAGTGAAAAATGACATCATGTATGTCATACGGACTGAGACAGGCCAGTGGCGCTAAAGAGCCTGTACAAGTTATTTTGAGGTACAAGGATACGTTCCTGCTGTAAAAACAAAAAATAATGATTGAGGCAGCCTCATACTCCTGATTGTCTCTGCTGCTGGACAAATAATTTTAGATATTTTTATATTCTTAAGTAGCAAACAGCATCCCCCTTAAAAAAAAAATCTTTACAGGAGATGCCAATTTAAATGGGATTCTTGGAGGGTAACATCAAAGACAAGGCAACATCTGCTAGAGCGATACCTGCATTTCAGTCATTTGGCAGACTGGAAAAGGATTAAATGATGCAAATTAAAAGCATTGTGCACAAAGGCACTGCTTTGCAGTGCACATGTTCTAAAATAGCGGCCATCCGGATCTAGTGTAGCAACCTGTCAGCACAAAATCCACAGGAAAAGCAAAATGCACAACCGAAACTGCATAGGTAGGACAATACATTTGAATTTTTAGGTTACTTAGGTCGATAAGGATTCCTGAACAGAATGTCAGATTCCTGCATTTGCCTGACATACTCTGCTTGGCTCTACATTCACATTCAAGTTATCCCAAGGAAAAATCATAGCCTATAGCCTTCAAGGAGATCCTTTATTGAGAATACTTCATCAGCCCCATGCAGGTGGGGGTTACAGAGTAACCTCTGTAACTCAGAGGTTACAACTTAAACTATTTCAGGAAGAATCTCTAATGGGTGTAACACGAAACCCAGACATGACTCAATACAGCTCAAACTGTCACACCTTTAAATATTTAATTTGCATTACAGCTGTTAACATTTCCTATAGAAAGAGCTCATATGACCATATGACAAAAACAAAACTAAAATTTGGATTTTAGGTTTTGAGGGTTTTTTTTTAATTATAGGTGATTCTACTCAAGTCCTTAAGCAAACAGCTTCAAGCACTGGAGCTGCAGCCCCCACATTGCTCATCTCAAGGGTGAGGTGCATTACTGAGGACTCCCAACTATCAGGAGGTTCTCAAATCAAAGAACTGTCTTGAATCAAAGTGAGACACAGGTGGATTTAATAAACCTGTAAAAGTACACTTATTTCCAGTGGAAATCAGAAAACTGTGCAATAATCTGGCTAGTAAGAAGTATCAGATCAGTGCCTATATTCCCCTGATTTTCCAGAAAGTGCAAAAACCACATGACAACTAGAAAGTACTTACTTTTTTAGCTCCTGTGATAGCATTAAGAAAAAAGATAAAAGTTAGAGAAAGCTTCCAGTGCTACAGATGCAGCAGCTAGTCAGCAAGGACACAGAATGACAACAGCCAAATGTATTATCACACAGTTAATTCCCCCCATACGTAATACATTTAATTAAACTTACTGCTGGTTAACTCTCCAGAACAACATTATCTTCATCAACCAACACCACAGACAATCAGTTACTTTTAATTTCAAATAACAAGCAATAAAAAAAAATACAGATATCCAAAAGGATCTACCCATCACGAGAGGGAACCAGGCAGAGAGGCTCCCAACCTGCCATACCAATACTGTCAGCTGGTGCAAAAGTGAAGCTCAGGTCCCCCAGATTCATGTAACTAAACGCCAATAGCAACTACCTGAAAGAATTCTGAAAATGTAGCAATTATGACATCAAATAATGAATCCACATGATTGTAGTTATTTCTATCAGAAGTTAGCAATCCGTACAACATTCAATGAATGAGAGAGAAATAAAACACTAGCACCAATACTCAGCCTACTAATTTTTCAGGAAAAGCATCAACACAACATGTGAACGCCTGCGGTAGAATTTAAGCCTTTAAGAATTCAAGAGCCATACCTATGAGGCTACACATACAAAGCCTGACGAGACACAGCTGCTCATGTCACCAGTTCAACATTACATGTAAAAAAGGGTATTTCTGCAAGGAAGCAACACAAAACCCCAAGCCAAAGCGACCACAAATGTTCCCCATCAAATCTGGCTCACAGGAATTCAAGTCCTGTTTTTTACAAAGATTATTACCAGGGAAAAATCTTCGTAAAGGGAATTTATCACAGCAAACGGCAATGCCACGTTCTGAAAACAAGTCCAAGATACTTGCAACACCGATTTATTTCCATGAGGGGCCAAACCTTAGGTTCAGTTATGATAAAGACCAGATTTTCAATGCAGTAAAGTTCACAAACACAAGCAAAAATTGGAAAAAAGTCATTTCTACTCTGTGTTCATATGTTTTCCCAGAGGAACATGGGAAAAGGCATATACAAGGATTTTAATTACACAAACCATCACCTGAGCTAGTGCAGACAGCCTGATGAGAAATGTGAGCTGCAGACCATTAACACCAGCCCAGAGCACTACCAGTTCTCCCAGCATACAAATTTACTCCAGAAAAGACACAATCCGGCTACAGACAAGCCTGCCAAAGCACAGTAAGAAGAGTGAAGGGAGGATACCTGATCTCACAAAGTCTGGAGGGACAAATTCAGCTCTTCAAAGGTTTTGGAAGAAATTTAAACTGACTTGGACTTCTTACAAGCCTGCACCGTACGCCACGCTGCAGCCTGGTCTGAGGCAGCTAAGATTTACCACAACACCAAACCACAGCCTGCACGGTTGTTTCAACACTTCACCTCCTCAAACAGAAAGTTTTACAATTAAAAGAACATGCTGTTGTTTTATGAACGCTCTCCACTGGCAAAAATCAGAGCACAGAAACTAGAAATTAGAAACTCATCAGTCTGCACACACTCAGAACCAAGCTGGTAGCTCAGAAGGTCTCTCCCTCAAACCACTCCTGAGACCACATTCATCAGCTGCCTAGTAACATTTTTCTAGAAATGAAGCAGTTTTCATTTAACTAGCATTGTTTTAGCACGAAGATAAATTAATACTTTGAGACAGAGGCAGCAAACTTTACAAAAAGTGTTTAAGAAACACAAATCTGTGAGTGGAATAGAAAAATGTTTGAAGGGTTCTTACTGCACGCACCAAAGACTGGCTCCTGCATACCCAGGACAATTTTGCTTTTCCAGTGACAGCGTAGACAATCTATCAGGCATTGTGCAAAGCATAAAGCTACTGGAAAGGCAAATAATCAAATACTCCCAAGTAATTAAAAAAAAAAAAATCACAGGTCAACGTTTAGGCCTCCCATAGACCGTTAAAGAAGGCTTACAAAAACCTGAAAGAAGAATTTTTAATCATAGCTACTGCTTCAGAGCTTTGGGCTTGGTGCTGTCTTGTCACCACTTCCCGGGTATATCAAGCCAGAACAAATCTGTGCTGTACTTCTGTACTTCCAGCGCTGCAGGAAAATGCATAAAGTTAAAAATAGGCAATGAAAAGGTCTCTATTGTTGCTCCGTAAATCCAAAATAAGCTTTGGACTTCAGCTATTTGACTGCATTATCCCCTTAAGCCTAGCTACTTTTTAAAAAGTCAGTAAAACAAAAGCATACAATACATTACCCTTAGGCTGTGGCCAAAAAAAGAAAGTTAAGCCAACTCCATTTACTGGTTTAATGAAAGCCACTCTTTCTCCTCTGTCCATGAGAAAGTTACATTTCTCCTGAATTGAGAGGCCTATAAAATAAATGTGGGTTTTTCTGGCGGGAGTCAGATTATAAATAAGTTTGTCACAGCCTCCCAGAGACTTAAATTCCATCAGTACTGCACAATTGCTTGCACTGAACTGTGATTTTAATTTCAGCTGTGTGCCAGGCTGACCTGTCACCTCCCAACAAGGCACAGCAAGTCAGGCAGCGCCACAATTTGAAAGCAGCTCTCCCAGAAATAATTTAACAGTTTGATGTGGCTTAAAATATTACCGATAGCCTTGAAAAAGTATCTTTAGGCGAGCAAGAGCAGCAAATTTCATCCGTCACTGATTTCTGGAGGGATGTGACAGCTGCTTTCTGCAAGCCATAACCAAGAGGGCAAGATTACAGTCACAGTTCAACTCCCTTCTTCAGAGAAGACATCAAAAAATGGACATCAGGTGGCACTAGGGGACACAGGATGAGAGACACAAGGCACCTTGCTGCAGTTCAACCCCAAAAACACCCCGTGGACGCAGCCGTAAAAGTTAGGCAGGAAAAGTCCTGATTTCTGCAGGTCCAAGCAGCAATCAAGCCAACGCCGGTCGCTGTTCCCCCAGCACTGACGGGTTCTCACTACAGGAGATTCTACCCCAATCCTCCCATCTGCGTATTTGCTTACATGCCCCGGCACCAACATGGTTATATATTTAGTGCTCCTGTCCTATCGCATGTCACACCAGCCTCCCCACCAGAAGCTCCTGAACACTCATCCCAGCAGCAGCCAGACAAATAAATGCCAGAAAACCCAGAAAGGGCCCATTTGATGTCAGAGGCAGAGCAGACAAAGGAGCAAGCAGGTCCAACAGGCACCACAGTCTGTTCCTTTCTGCAGCCTCAGACCGGCACCTGGGCTATGCCACACTCGAGACATCTGTGCTGCCCACGCCTTCCTAGTAAAATGCTTCTCCTCTTCCCAAAACTGCTACTGCTGCAGTCCTGGATAAAAGCGAGAGCCATTTCAGCTAGGCATTTGGGCACCAGTTAGGACGGCTGCCTCATACCTACCTCCTCTACAGCAAAGGAAAGGCATCGACCCTGCCCCGCCTCCTGGTTTTTTTCTTTTTGGTGATCCAGAGTTAAAAGAACCAAGACTGGTTTCCCACCAGAGGGTCTGATGGCCTCTTGCAGCTGAAGGGAGCAAATCCACCCCCTCCTCAACACTGGCACTGGCACTGAGTCAATACAGGCAGCTAAAGCAAAAGAAAATATTAACGCTTATGCAGTATTGCTCTTCTGCTAGTTTAACTCCCTAAATCGGCTCTCCCCCAACTCACGGTGGCTCAAAGCAGCAGGACACAGAGTCAGAAGAGTGACAGCCTCCATCACCTTTGCTATAATACGAAGCTCCACACTAACCTTTAGCCAGGGAAATGACAACGACTCCCAGCCTTGATCACCTAAAAATGCGACTCTTCACTCCAAGCAACAACGCTGCTAATTGCTAATGAAGAGATAATCAAGGACATGGGAAATCAGCAGTAGGGATAGACAGGAAAGAAGTCACCTTCACAAGAAAAAGCAAAGTTGTTGAAAACAAACAGCTTTGGTTAAGTGAAAAAAGGCATACCTGCAAGGTCAGGGAGAAAGAGGGCACACCTAGAAAAGGAGAGGAAAGAATTACAGCTGTACAGCCAAGCAAAGTTATTTTCTCCTCCATACCGAGCACGACAGGATTGTGAACATCAGATGACAATCAGTTCCAAAACATCAATGATCTAGATATGAAAGAACAAATCCGTATTGATTTCAGTGAACACCGGGAGGGGAGGAGGGGAGGAATGAGAGACCGGAGCAGCCTCAGCAACTTTAGCTGCCGCTGTAATCCTTCACAAACCCCCAGAGAGCACATTAGCAGCCTCCACACAACCACTCCTCCCCAGCTCTGCCAATTCCCCCAAATATAGTTTTGAAACAGACACCTCCCGATTGAGCTGTCGTTGAAATAAAAAGGAAAAGCAGAAAGAGCAGGATGGGCTGCCGGAAGCACCGCCAAGGTTACAGAGGGGTTGGGAACACCAGGACATGGAGAGGTAAGATGAGCAGAGCCCAGGCGCACCTCCATAGCAAGGGCAGGATGATGGGAAGGCCTGACATTACAGGGCTCCCAACTCCACACCCAAGTTTGGAGAGGCAGCTAAGGGTGCTGGGCCACAGGCTGGATCAGGCCAGCCACTCTGTGCCAGGACAGGGCAGCAGCTCGAGTTTCCCTTTGCAGCAGGTGACTCGACAAGAAACCCTTGCCAAGATAAGGAATGGGAAAAAAAGCAGACTCCTGAGGCACTCAGAGCTGCTGGGGACAGGGGGTCCCCTAAACTCCCCTCCCTACCAGGGCAGGAATCGCACTGACCCTGAGACTTGAAGGGGTGAGGCTCCATGTATAGGGGTATCCCCACAATCAGCACCCCAAAAGAGATGGAACCTGCCCCCCTCAAAAAAAAAAGGTACACAGGTTTAGGGAGACCTCCAGCATCAACCCACCCAGCCCTTACACCAGCAACAGGGTGCTCTAACAACCGTCTACCTCGAGCCTGCGAAGGGGAAGCGACCCCACAGAGAGGGGAGAACCCTACAACCCTCTCTTCTCTAGACCTGAGAGGGGAAAGGGGATCTTACAAATAATGAGCCCCCCCCAACCTCCTTTCCTGGGGCGTGAGGGAAGAAGAGACCCCACAGGGAATTGGGGGGGGGGGGCCTCCCGCAACTCTCTTCCCAGACCTATTAAGAGGAAAGGGACCTAGGAGATTGTGGGGAGCACGGGGAGGGGGTGTATCACCACACAATTCCCTGGGACTCAGAATGGGGAAAAATAATCCCAAAGAGCAAGGACACCCTAAGCCTTCTCCCTCTGGACTCTGGGAGGGGGGAAGGGACCGCACAGATAATTGGGGGGGACCCACCGCCATTCCCGAGGCCATGAAGAGGAAGGGACCACACAGACGATAGGGGAACCCCAAAACCCCCATTCTCTGAGGCTGTAGCAGGGGAAGAGACTCCCACATATAATGAGGGTCCCCCACAACTCCCCCCTTCCCGCCACTGTGAGAGAAGGGGACCCACCGATAACGAGATACCCCCAAAACCCCCTTCCCCCGGCCTATGAGCAGGAAAGGATCCCCCAGATAACACGGGGGTGATCATAACATCCTTCCTGGGAAATGTGAGAGGAAAGAGGGACCCCACGCATCGCGAGGAGCCCCCACAACCCCTTCTCCTCGGCCTCTGAGCAGGAAACGACTCCACAGATCATGAGGGGCTCCCACACCTCCCACCTCAGGGCTGTGAGAGAAACAAGGGGCCCCCCTAGAGACCCGCGAAACTCCCACTACCGAGGCCCACAAAGGGCAATGAAGGTCCTCATGGAGCGGGGAGCCCGCCCGGCGGGCCGGTGAGGGAAGGCAAGCACTCACCGGCAGCGCTGGGCCCGGCCAGGCCTCAGACGGCTCCGCTCCACTCGGCCTCCACCGGGCAAAGGGAGGCGGCGCACGGCGCGCGGGGGGTTGTGGGGGCGGCGCGGACCACGCGCGGCGGGGGCAGAGGGGGGGAGAACGGCCGCGCGGAGGGAGACAACGCGCCGCACTCACAGCGCAGACCTCCTCCCCCCCCTCCCCTTTCCCACGGTGGAACAGCCGGGCAGG
>VYZW01026749.1:279871-296939 GCA_013401315.1 Balaeniceps rex
GGGAGGGCGGCGGGGCGGCAGCAGCGCAGCCGGTGGGGTGTCGGTGAAGATGGCGCTGCGCCGGGCCTACTCCATCAAGGACAAGCTACAGGCCATCGAGCGGGTGAAGAAGGGCGAGCGGCAGGCGTCGGTGTGCCGGGCCTTCGGGGTGCCGGGGGGTACGCTGAGGGGCTGGCTGAAGGACGAGGCCAAGCTACGGTGGTTCCTGGAGCAGCTGGGGGGTGAGGTGGGCACCCAGCGCAAGAAGATGCGCCTGGCCAACGAGGAGGAGATCGACCGCGCCGTCTACGCCTGGTTCCTTGCCCTCCGCCAGCACGGCGTCCCCCTCTCTGGGCCCCTCATCCAGGCTCAGGCCGAGGCATTTGCCCGGCAGATCTACGGTCCCGAGTGTACCTTCAAGGCCAGCCACGGCTGGTTCTGGCGCTGGCAGAAGCGTCATGGCATCTCCAGCCAGCGCATCTACGGCGAGGGTGGCCTTCCTGCCGAGCCCGAGCGAGCTCCTGCCACCTGCCCCGAGACCTTGCCGATGCCGGCTGCTGATGCTGGGGGCTATGGCGACGAGCAGATCTACAATGCCAACGTTACCGGGCTCTACTGGAAGCTGCTGCCGGGGCAGGCTGGCAGGGTGACGGCAACAGCACGGCGGCGGCCAGCTCCCCGCGAGCGGGTCACCGTGCTGCTGGCCGCCAATTTGACTGGCTCCCACAAGCTCAAGCCGCTGGTGGTCGGGGGCCTTCGCGATCCCCCCAGCCTCCGCCATCACAACCAGGACAAATTCCCCGCTTGCTACCGCTACAGCCCCGAAGCCAGGCTGGGGCCAGCCCTTCTCCGGGCTTGGTTCTTTGAGGACTTCGTGCCGGGCGTCAAACGCTATCTGCGCCGGAGCTGCCTGCAGCAGAAAGCCGTGTTGCTGCTCAGCTCCCCGCCACCCTCCTCCGGGACGGGCCCCGAGGAATCCCCCCCACTGCAGACGCCCGACGGCTCCATCCGTGCCCTCTTCCTCTCCAAGGGCCCTGCCGGGAGTGGCTCAGCTGGAGGAGGAGGCCGAATCCCAGCCCCGCTGGAGCAGGGGGTGGTGTCTGCCTTCAAGCAGCTCTACAAGCGGGAATTGCTGCGCCTGGCTGTCTCCTGCGTGGCTGGCGGCGGCGGCGGCTCCGGTGGCCCCATGGACTTTGTGCGGTCCTTCCTCCTCAAGGACATGTTGTACCTGGCCGGCCTCTCCTGGGATCTCATTCCCCCCGGCTCCATCGAGAAGTGCTGGCTACTGGGACTGCGCGCTGCCTTCGAGCCCCAGCCCGGGGAGGAAGAGCACGGAGACCCCCCGCGTGGGGAGGAAGGCAGCGGGGACAGCAAAGTCTTTAGTGACCTGACCCACCTGGCTGCCTTGGCCTACAAGCGCTTGGCTCCCGAGGAGGTAGCCAACTGGTTGCACTTGGACGACGTGGCCCCGGGAACGGAGGAGGACGATGGGGAAGAGGATGCTGAGGAAGAAGGCCCTGGGGGCTGCGGGGCAGAGGAGGATGAGGAGGAGGCAGCAGCTGCCAGGGATGGGGGTGGCAGGAAGGGTGGGGAAGGAGGGGATGCCTTGCTGCCCACAGCTCGGGAAGCCATCAAAGGTCTGGAGACAGCGCTGCGCTGGCTGGAGGGTCAGGACCCCCGGCAAGTGGGGCCGCTGAAGCTGGTGCAGCTCCGCTCCCTCATCAGCATGGCGCAGCGGCTGCACCGTGGCGGCAGCCCCCATTCCTAGGGCAGGGCGACCCGCGACCTCTTGGCTACCAACCGCCCCAGGGCTGGGGACACCCCGGTTGTCCCAGGGGGCTGGCAGTGGAGGTGACAGCTCCCTTCACCCCTCCATCACGGGTAGTCCCTGGGGCTCAGGAGGCCTGAACGCCCCTGGGTTACCACGGCTAAGGGAGGGGTTGCAATTTAGGGCTAACGGGGGTTTTGTGTGCAACAACCCCTCCGTACGTTGCGTATTCGAGGGTTGTTCCTCACCCTAAGTATATTTAGGAGGTGCTATTTTTTAAATCCCATGAGACTGAGCAGGGGTGGCCCCCTGGCCACTGGCACCGCTAGAAGGGGGTGGATACCCCCCCACGCTGCCCGGTCCCCCCAACCCTGTGGGGAGAAGGGGCGAGGCATCACTGCAAGGAGCTGGGATGATGGGGGAAGTTACGCTAAGTAATTCCCCACATTTCGGAGCAGGGCTGAGGTCAGCACAGCCGCCTGGACAGGGACTACTCCTGCAGTGCTGTTGGGCAAATGTTCTGCCCTGGAAGAGGCTGGTGATGCCCTTCCTACTGCCGAAACGGAGTCCTGTTAAACTGGGGAGGTTTGGGGCTGGTTTAAGACAACTTTCTTCATGCACTGGATTGGGACGGGGACACTCGGGTGGCATCCAAGAAGCCGCGGCTCCCTGGAGAGGGTCACCTCCATCATTCCCATGACAGTCCCGCACCCGGGAACACCCAGAGCACGGAGACCTGCTGAAACAGGTACCATCATCCAAGCCTCCTCACGAAGCCGAAGGCTCCAGGGATGGGGGTTGAGGTGCCCCCCACCTGGGGTTTGCGGGGTGGCTGGGGCTGGAGGATGTGTCTCACGGTGCAGGGGAGATGGCTGCCGGCGTGATATGCATCGCGAGTTGAGACGGGAGCGAGGAGGGCTCCTGGCACTGCCTTGAAATACTGGAGGCATCAGATGTGAATTTAGCAGCTCTTGACCTGATTTGGATTAAATTTTAGCCTGCTTAGCCAAATTATTGAAAGGAGGGAAAAAAAAAATCCAACTCATCAGTGCTGCCATGCCCGGTGTCAGCAGGCAGGGTGGGTGTTTTTACTTGTCGGGTCTTTGTCTCATAACTTCAGAGTTTATGAGAATTAAATGGATTTTTATTCCCACTTTGGGGTTGTCGTCTGTAAACGGTCACACGGAGCCATCCCAGTGGGACGGGGGGCTGGCACAAGGGGGACCTCCGTGCAGTTGTGTGCTCTCGGTGTGGTCTTCTCCATCATGTTCCCTGCCTCTCCGCAGCCTATTTAACGCGGCAGGGCCAGGCAGGCACCCAAGCCACTGCGGCTGCTCCCCAAATTGACTTTTTTACTTTATTAGTAGGGTTAACTTGCCGATAAATGAGGCTGCCATGAAATTTAGGGAGCAGCAAGGAAAAAAGCCACACAAAAAGTTAAATTTGGAGCCGAGGTCCTTTCTGATCCTGAAACTCCACTGCGGAACCAATGTCAAGAAATGCTTCGGATTAGGGGAGAAATGCACTTTTTTTTTTCCCCTGCAAACCCAACCAACCTCAATTTCTGATGTTCATCTTCTGACATATTCACAGCCAGCGTGCTGCCTGGTGTCTCACCCGTTTCATGCTTCTCCCTTAGCTTTGGTTTCCTAATGGTATCTCTTTGGATCTTGATGCTGCTGTGCTTGAATGCAGACTTTTATCCACTAATGGGACGTAATCATGTAAAACCACGTTTCTATTTATTTTGATAATCTTTTGCACCAAAAAAACTCTACAAAAACATTTTAGAGCTCGGGATGTGGCTCACTTCAAGGAGTAGTTTGTGAATTAAAGGAGTTTTCAGTTGTTTGAGAAAAATGTTGCCAAGCTCAGCAGGAGGTACCAGGCTGGAGGTTTTCACTTCTCGTGTAGGTCAGCCTGGGTGCACTCCCAGCACCGTTTAGCATAGTTTGGGGAGGTGAGAACATCGAATCATTGAATGGTTTGGGTTGGAAGGGACCTTCAAAGATCATCTAGTCCAACCCTCCTGCTTTGGGCAGGGACATCCTTCACTAGATCAGGTTGCTCACAGCCCTGTCCAACCTGACCTTGAACACTTCCAACAATGGGGCATCTACAACTTCTCTGGGCAACTTGGTCCAGTGTCTCACCACCCTCATCGTAAAAAAGAGTCTTCCTTATCTCCAATCTAAACCTACCCTCTTTGAGTTTAAAACTTGCTCCATCTTTCTTACATGCTCCCTTTAAGTATTGAAAGGCCGCAAGAAGGTCTCCCCGCAGCCTTCTCTTCTCCAGGCTGAACAACCCCAACTCTCTCAGCCTTTTTTCATAGGAGAGGTGTTCCATTCCTCTGATCATTTTTGTAGCCTCCTCTAGACCTGCTCCAACAGGTCCATGTCTTGTGCTGGGGACCCCAGAGGTGGATGCAGTGCTCCAGGGGGGGTCTCACCAGTGCGGAGTAGAGGGGGAGAATCCCCTCCCTCGACCTGCTGGCCACGCTGCTTTGGATGCTGCTCAGGAGACGGTTGTGCCATTCTTCATCCACCTGTACCCCCAAGTCCTTCTCTGCAGGGCTGCTCTCAATCCCTTCATCCCCCACTCTATATTCATACTGTGCAGGACCTTGCACTTGACCTCATTGAACTTCATGCGGTTCGCATGGGCCCACTCCTCCAGCCTGTCAAGGTCCCTCTGGATGATGTCCCTTCCCTCAGGGGAATCAACAGCTTCACTCAGCTTGGTGTCATCTGCAGACTCCCTGAGGCGGGGCACTCAATCCCACCATCTATGTCATTGATGAAGATATTTAATAGTATTGGTCCCAGTACGGACCCTTGAGGGACACCATTCGTTACTGGTTTCCACTTGGCCATTGACTGTAACTCTTGACACAGCCATCCAGCCAATACCTGATCCATCTAACAGTCCATCCATCAAACCCATTTAGCAGCAGGAATGTTGGGGGGAACCATATCAAAGGCCTTGCAGAAGACTAAGTAGATGACATCCATAGCTCTTCCCTTGTCCACCAATGCAGTCACTCCATCGTAGAAGGCCACTACCTTTGTCAGGCACGATTTGCCCTTGGTGAAGCCATGTTGGCTGTTTCTAATCATCTCCCTGCCTTCCATATGTTTTGACATGTCTTCTGGGAGGATCTGCTCCATGATCTCATCAGGCAGGATGAGCTGCCTGTCTTGAAGGCAGGAGTACTAGCAGTAAGGTAGCAGCAATAATTTACCTGCAGTGAGTGCTGGCTTTTTTAATAAAATTAAGGGAATTTAAGCCGTTTTTGTCAAAACTAGTGCTTAGCAAAATGAAGGTCATCAGCGTCCTGGCTTTGGGGTTGAACGTGCCATTTCTCTGAAAGACAACCTGAGAACCCAAAGCTCAAAAGCCTTTAGGAGGACGCATGGAGATGGGGAATGGGCAGGGGCTGGGGTCAGCCGCGTCACAAGCAGTGGGGCTGGATTTGGCCAAGGCTTTTTGGCCAGATATGTTAAAGAGTGGCGTGGAGGACACAGAAGAGATGGAGACGCCCAAGCATGAAATCAGAAGGCTGCATATTTCGGAGAGATCGGCAGAATCCCCCCCACCCAGGGGGGACCTGGGGACAGGGCAGGGATAAAAGAAGGCAGAAGAAGGACAAAGGAGCTACCAGATGGCTTGGAAACCTTGAGGACCACTGCTTCCTTGCACCACGTAGGTGCCATGAGCCCCTTCCCTGGCTACACGGTGAACCGTAGAGATGGGCTGGAGAGACGGGCAGGCTCGAGCTCCGTCTCCAGCTTTTGTGCAGCTTTGCTAATTAATTAGGTGCCTCAAGGTGCCCAGGGAGGTCATGCCTTGGCACGACCTGACAGCGCCGTAGGGCTGCGGCATCTCTCTTGGCTTGGTGCAACTGGCATCTGGAGTGACGGCATCCCTGGGGACAGGGTCAAAGCTGTAGGAGCCGGAGGCTCAGCATCCAGCTGTTTCACCAGCAATGTTTTGCCTGGAAAAAGCCTTTCATCTTCAAAGCAGTTCACAAATCATCACTAATTGCATCCGTGCAGGTGCCGGGAGGCAAACGAAGCTTAATTAGGGCATGCAAAAGGCTCAGATCCTCTCCAGACAGGCAAGCTTTGAGTTTCTACTCCCTTGATGTGCAGCACCCCGGGGCTGAAAGGGGGCCTGGGCTTCCATCTCGCTGCCTTGCTGCCAGAGCAAGACCCATCTGCAGGACCGTGGTGCGATGCTGGTGCCTGGCCGGGGTGGGAAGTGGAGGTTTTTCGGCTGGTTGACTTCTTGCCTGTGGTTCTGGGATGTGGATAGCAGCTTCGTGTTCGTGCACGCATCTCCAGAGCCGAGCAGGCATCGGTGCCCATGTGTAACCCAAGCACCGAGCACCCCTGCTTGGCATTGAGTTGGGAAATCAAAGCCTTTCTCTGTGCTCACCCGCAGAGCATCATCCTGCCAGCTCCCCACTTCTCAAGGTCCCTTGGCATCCTCACAGAACCTGCGACAGTCCTCGCCTCCTGCTGCAGGGATGCGGCCACTCTGCCCAGCCCCAGCAGGCTTGATTTGGGATCAGCCCATCCCCAAAACCCCGTCCCCATCCCTGTCCCCAGTGCCATACATCCCGGCACAGCGCCGGTGAGCGTAGAGCCAGTGTGGCATCAGCTCCATCCCTGGTGAGCACAAAGCCAGCATGGCATCAGCTCCATCCCTGCTGGCCCAGGGGCCCATGGCTGTCACCTCCCCATGGAGGTGACCCTGTACTGGGTGCAGTAGCCCCCCAGGACTGAAGGGACCAGAAAGAGCCAAGCCTGCCATCGTGCTGCCCACATTTATTCGGTCCCAGCCCTGCAGAGGTAGCACATGGTGTGGACGTGGGTCCACGCCATCTCCCACCCCCAGCCAGGGTCTCCTGTGGGTGTCAGGGTCCCCCTGCTCCCTGAAGCGGTTCGGTCTGGTCCCCGTTGCCCCTCCTGCCCCATGGGGGACGGGACGGAGAGGCTCATCTGCAGCCAGACCGCTAGTCCTTGGCCATGTCGCACGCCCGGTTGGTGGCCGCCTCCACGGCGTTCATGACAGTGGCCCGCAGCGCACCCTTCTCCAGCTGGTGCAGCGCGTGGATGGTGGTGCCCCCGGGAGTGCAGACGTCTCCTCGCAGCTTCGCCGGGTGCTCCCCCGTCTCCAGCATCATCTTTGCTGCACCCTAAGGGAGACCAGGGTGGGTCAGAGAGAAGGGGACCTCCCAAACGCCCCTCTCCTTGCCCGGGGACTGGATGGCAGCATCCTCGCATTGCCCACATCCCGTGGTGGGTGACAAGGCACCAAAGCATCTGTCTCACCATCACGCCCTTTGCTGTCTCCTGGTGGCCTACATCTTTAGTTTCAAGAGGGGAAACTGAGGCAAGAGGCCATCCAGCACCTCCTCCCTCGCTCTGCCACCCTGCTGGGTGCTGCAGAGCCCAGGGCAGCGACGGTGACAGTGTGCCCAAGCCGGGTGGGAGCTGCGGGGCAGGAGGGAGAGGAGCAATGCCGGGTGTCCCCAAGCAACGGCACTGACTCACCAGCAGCGTCTGAGCCGCGATCCTGCTGGCTAAGCCACCCGGCATGCCCATCTTCACCGCTCCCTCGGCCAAGGCTTCGGCAAACAGGTAGACCTGGGGGAGAAGAGCATCGGGGTTGAGCGTGGCGCAAGGGCGGGGATCCCAAACCCCAACCCCGCATGGGTGGGATTTCTGCCGGCATCCCGTGTCCCACCGGTGAGCCGGTGCCCACTGAGTGCGGGTGCTTACGTAGGCCACCCCACTGCCGCTGAGGCCGGTGTGGATGTTGATGTAGGATTCGGGGACCTCCTCGCAGAGCCCACAGGAGGACAGCAGGCTCTTCAGGAGGGCGGCTTCCCCATCACCGGCACTGCTGCCTCGGGCGAAGACCATTGCCCCTGCCTGCACCACGCACGGCAAGTTGGGCATGAGCCGCAGCACCTTGGTCCCAGCAGGGAGAAGCTGGGGAGAGATGGGGATGAGAGAGAGGTGCCAGTTCCGGGCAGCACCCAAGGGTGCTCTGAAACACCGGTGGGTGTCACCCATAGGGGCTGGCAGAGAAGCACGGCCCATGGCGAAGGACTTGGGGATGCAACCCAGGTGGGGACAGAGCCACAGCGGTGAGTCCTTCTCCATGAGCCCGGGTGCAAATAGGAGGAGAAGGAGGAGGCTCACCCGCTGCAGTGTCTGGAGGGTGACACCGGCCGCCAGCGAGACGATGACGTGGTGGGGTCCCACAGCAGGACGGATCTCCTGCAGGACGCCCGGCAGGATGTGGGGTTTGGTGGCCAGGAAGACCAGGGTGCTCTCCTGCAGCACCTCCAGGTTGCAGTGCGTGGTCCGGCAGCCCGACTCCTGCCCGTGCGCAGGGAGAGGTGTCACAGCCTGGCACCCATCCACCCCCAGCACCCCCATGGGCAAGGCACGTTCGCACGCGGGGATGTGGCTTGGGGACCCGCTCTGGCCGCAAAGCCACTGAGGCTCTGCCTAGATCTCACCCAGACCTGGGAAGGGTGAGCCAAAGCCCTGCGTGGGGGGAAAGGGTGCCCCAAAATTATGGCGAGGGCCACACCAACATGCCTCCCACCTCCATGGCCACTGAGCGGGGTGGCTTGTCACCCCGCGTCCCCACTCACCCGCCAGGCGTCCAGGTTTTTGTCGGAGGGAGCGCTGGCCAGGATGCTGCTGGCTGGCACCTTCCCTTGGGGAACACAGGGACCGGGGTGAGCGGCCGGGGTGACGCCAGGGCGGTGGGGACACCCCAGCGCAGCCTGGGCACCCCGATCTGAGCCAGGATGTGCTCCTTTCCTCCAACTCCAGCCCAATCAGCCTGGGGGATGCGGAGCAAAGGCGACACGGGGCCGGATCCTGCCAGTCCGGCATGAGCACCCCACGGCGGACAGCTATGGGCACCCCGTTGTGCCAGGGTGCAGTGACAAGGGAGGTGACCCCAAAAGCGGGGGCCACCTCCCCGCTTCTGAGTACAGGCAGGGCTGTCCCCACACCGCGCTATGGGGCAGGGACAACCAGGGACACCCGGAGGGGACAGGGCTGCACCCCCACTATCTGTGGGGCAGGGACCCCGAAGAGAGGGGACAGGACAGGGTTGTCCCCATGTGCCCGCACTGCTCTACGGGGCAGGGACCCCACGGAGGGTAGGGACCCCCGGGGAGAGCAGGGAATTCCCCCCACCCAGGGAGGGGGACCCCCCTGCCCGCCCCCCTGCCCGCACCTGCCCGCAGCAGCCCCCGGGCCAGGCCGCCCGCCATCCGCCCGGCGCCCACGAACCCGACTCGCAGCTCCGCCGCCTCCATCGCGCCGGCCGCCCCACGGACACGCCACGCCCACGCCTTCCAGACCACGCCCCCCTCCTTCCCGAACGCCTATTGGTCTCCCTCTGACCGCCCCCGCCAGCCCATTGGCGGTGCCTGGCTAGAAGAGGCGGGGCTTGGAAGAGGGGCGGGCATCTGCGCAGGTGCGGAGGCGCCACGCGTGGGGGGGCTGGTGGTTGCGTCCGGGGTGGAGCTGCCCCCGTCCACGCGTGGGGGGACCCCCCTCGGGGGAAAGGGGCGGGCGGTCCCCAGCCCTTCCCACCACCCCGGGTCTGGGCTGCAGCCGGGGCCCCCTGAGTGTATTGGGGGGGTCCCCACGTGGGGTGGGTCCCCCAAACCTCTCCCTGGATTTGGGGGTGCTGCTCCCGGCCTCTGCGTGCTTCCCCACCCCTTTTCTCCCCGCAGGACACCCCCACACCCATCATGCTGCCCCACAGCTGCTGGGCTCTGCTGCTCCTCTGCGCTGCTGCTGGGTTTTTTGGGTGGCTGGGCCTTGGCACCCCCCCGGAGCAGCTGGGGACCCCCCCGGAGCTGGGGATCCCCCCGCATGTCCCCTTCGAGAGGACCATGGGTGATGAGCGGTTTCAGGCTGAAGCCACGCGCAGGGAGCTGTCACCCCCGGATTCCTGCCACCGTCAGGTGTGGCAGTGGGGCTCCCCCCCGACCTGGCTGGGAAATGGGGGTCCCTGGGAGCCCCCACCCTGGGCAGCCACTTTTCCAGGTGTGGGGTGCCCCATGTCCACGTAAGATGGTTTTGGGGGGTGAAAGCCAAGTGCTGGGGTGGGCTCAGACCTTTCTCCTTAATTTCCCACCCAAAACCCACCCCTCTGTACCCCCACCCTGGCTGCGCTGGCAGCACCCATGGGTGCTGAGCCCTGCTGACACCAGTGCTGCCTCCAGGTCGTGATGCGGCTGCACTCGTCCTGCGCCGACCTGAGCGAGGAGGAGGAGGAGGAGGCCGAGATGGGGCCAGACCTGTTCAACTGCCAGGCCAGCGCTGCGGGTCGCCCGACGTACCCCTGCACCCCAGACATGGTAAGGTGCCGGGGCAGGGCCCCCCAAATCCTGTTTTCTCCAATTCCACCCCAAATCTTACAGTAATCCAACACAATTCCCCCCCCAAAATCCCAAACTTTGTAGCCGCAGAGCCCGATCTACACCCAGCCACCTCTGCTTAGCCTCTCATCCTTATTTTGGGGTAAAACCAACCCTGTTTAGCCCATTTCCCCCACGGCAGAGGGGGGGTTCCACTCCTGATCCCCTTCCCACCCCCAGCCGTGCTCGCTTCCGAAGACTTTTCCGAAATCTCTTTCCCCAGCACTGTTGGATTGAGATTAAACACTGGGGGCTCATTTTGGGATGCCGAGGGGGTGTCCATGGGGACAGCCAGCATCCACCTGGTACCTGGCGGTGGGCAACGCCATGGGGTGATGGTTTGTGGGGGGCTGTGGGGCCACCCCCCATCACCACCACCCCAATATTGACCCCAGGAAGAGCTGCAGGAGCAGCCGGCCGGGTGGCTGCGGCCGAGATTGGAGACCCCCGTCCACCACAGCCTGCAGCGGCCGGTGCTGGATGAGACCCTCATCACCAGTGGGCAGCACCAGGTGGCCCAGCTCATGGAGGACATCACCCAGCAGATGGGTAAGAGCTGCCAGCTGGGATGCTGCTACGTCCCCATGTCCCACCTTGGGGACCGACCCGACCTCTTGTGCCTCCCTACAGGGAACGTGAGCAGCCGTGGGACCGCGGGGCTCCGGGAAGGGCACCGGGTTGTCGCGTCTGACCTCCACCACGCACAGGAAAGAGCTCGGGATGTCTACTCCCAACTAGGTGGGAACACAGCAAACCCCATTCCCAGCTCTTTTTGCACCAGGACACCCCTGGGTGCAGCTTCCCCGGCTCATCCCAACGCCGTATCCATCTCCTCTGCGTGCAGAGAGCGACCTGGCCCTTCTCCTGGCCCAGCAGCGCCAGATGGAGGAGGTGATGGAGAAGCTGTGGCGGGTCAACCGGAGTCTGGAGCTGATGCTGGCGGCCATGGAGGGTGCACGGAGCCGGCTGGAGAACCGTCTGCAGCACCTCCACACCATCCTCGAGCCAGCCGGTGAGCCAGGGATGGGTGCTGGAGGGCAGATGGGTGCTGGTGGGTGCCAACGCCAAGCTCTTGCTCTCCATCCTGCAGGTCAGAGCCCAAGTGCCATCTCCACCTGCATCCTACACGGCTCCTACTTTGTGCTGCTGGTCACACTACTGGCACCCACGCCGCCCCGTGCCATCCTCCTCCTCCTCTTCCTTGCCTCCAGCGCCCTTGGCGAGCTCCTCGGCATCCCAGCACTCTCCACTCTCCTGGCCCTTGCCGTGGCAGGTGGGGACAGGCGTGGGGGGAACCTTGGTTGGGGACACGCTGCCCAGGGGGTGCTACGGGGGTAGGCTGGGGGTGCTCTGCCTCTCCCACCCTCTCGCTTCTCCACAGGGTTGGTGGCGGCCACCCGCCGTGGTGCTGGGGGAGCCTGGCTGGTGCTTCCCCGGGAGGAGCCACATCACCGGCTCACCTCCACCCCGGACAGGTAGGAGATCGCTTGGAGGGAACGGGCATGGCACCCTTGGGAGCTGCTAGCACCCAGCCTGGGCACTCATCCTGGATGTCCCATCCTGCTGCCATCTGGTAGAGGTCCCCAGGGTGGGCTGCTGGTCCCCAGGAGGAGGCAGGACACATCTTGATGGCTTGCCTGCAGCTTTTGGGCACCTCATCCCAGCTCCCTGCCCTATTTCTGCCCGGAGGAAGGTGTGGGGAGGCTGGAGAAGGGGCTGCCATCATGATGGTGACGCAGAAGTCACCAAGGCGATGGGGCTCTGGTTTTCCTTCTTCCCACGTAGGGAGTGCGAAATGGAGCTGTTGCAGGAGGAGCTGGACAGGATGGAGATGAGCTGCCTGCAAGGTGAGAGCTGGCCGGACAGGGGGACATGGGAGAGATGACCATGAGGTGGGACGTGCGGTGGCTGTAGGACAAGGGTCTGAAGCCCCAGCATGTCCCCATCCTGTGCTGGGCGTGTGCACCACCCCAGGGTGTCCCCATCCAACACGGGGGGGACAGCAGCACTGGGATTGTGTCACCACCCATGGCCATGTCCTCACAGAGCCCTCATGCCTGGAGCAGCCCCCAGTGATGGCAGGGGACCTCCCCGGCTTAGCAGGGCGGGTGTCATCCGTCCCCGGTGGCTGGAGGACAAAGATGAGCTCATGTGGGGTAAGCCTGAGCTGGGGGTAGGGGCTGGGTGGGATCCCCAGGTTGGCCCAGACCCTGGTCCTGGGGACCAGCTGGGTCCCCCTGAGGGTCAGGTCCTCTAAGGCTGGGGTGTCCTCATCGTGACTGCACCTCTGGGTGCTGGACACCCCGTTGGGAGAGGGGCCAGGGCTGGTGCAGCAGCACTTGCGGGGACACAACGCCCAGGGAGGACTTTTGGGTGGAGGGGAGTGTCCTCCAAGGATGGATGGCCAAGGCACCCATCCTGCATGACCCACATGTCCCCAGGGGACGAGGGACATCTCCTGCAGGACAGGAGTGTCACCAGGGATGGAGGATGCACTGTCTAAACCCCTTCTTCCCCGACCAGGTGATGCCGGGGCTGGCCCTGGGCGCTGGGAAGCGTTGGGAGCCCAAACCTTACAACGCGAGCCAGTCTCCGGCCAGCGATGCGTGAGTGCCAACCATAGGAGACATCCCTTCTCCAGGGCCACGTTGGGGCTGGTGTCACCTTGGGGTGCAGCCAGTGGATCTGACAGTGGGGGGACAGCCCCTCTGGGGGCTTCTTGGGGTGCTGGTGCTGATGGGTCTCTCTTCCACAGGTCCTTGCTGTCCCCACGGTCCCCATGCCAGGGGCTCACCAGGGTTGGGCAGCGGTGCCGGAAGAAAGCCATCCCTGGGCAGGACTTCTGCCACGTCCACACCACCGGTCGAGCCTCATGCGGCGGCTTGGCCATGGACTTGTCCCACCATGTTTGACTCTTTACCCCCTCCTAGAAAGGTTTTAAACCCTTTTTTGGCTCTTCCAGATCCAGGTGGAGAACACAAGGTGGTGCTCAGGACCCTAAGGGTCCCATTCAACGTGGGTACAGTACCGTGCTGCGGGGCAGATGGTTCTTGTCCCACCAGTTTTACACTATTTGCATATATTTTAATAAACGCCATATTTACAGCTGGAGCCTTCCCCTTTCTGGTCCTCCCGCCCCCATCCTGATGCTGGGGCAGGGGTGGCTTTGTTGGGGGCTTGGGACCATCCCCACGTGCCAAAAGCAACGGCAAATGCCGAGCGGCCGTTCCTGTGCTGGAGAAACAACCCTGATCACCTTCCCTTTATTACAGCCTAATTACAGGTAATTAGCAGTCGTAGCCTATTACAGCTCAGCAAGAGCTGCCAGCCTCCTGCATATGACCAAGGCGGTGGTGGTGGCTCCAGCTGGTGGCTACCACCCTGTCTGGGGTCCCAGCACCTTCGGGGTGCCCCAACCTTCCTCCCCACCCTGCCCTGGGCATCCCGTGTCGCTCCCAGCAGCGGGCAGGAACGTGGGGGCTGCTCACTGGGCTCTGGCCCCCTCTTACTTTGGAAATGTCACTGTCACCCGCCCAGCCCCGTCCTCCGCCCCAGCAAAGGACAACCCTGAGTTGAAGAGGATGATGCCGGTCCCGGTGCCGCGTTGGCCCGTCACTTCCTGGCGTTGGCATAGTTGTCGCTGAACCAGGCGCAGGTCTCCTTCACGGCTGGGGAGGGAGAAGACGGGATGGGTTTTGGGAGTGGGAAGGCAGTTTGTTCATAGAATCATCGAATGCTCTGGGTCAGAAGGGACCCTTGAAGGTCATCTAGTCCATGAGCAGGGACATCTTTAACCACATCAGGTTGCTCAGAGCCCCGTCCAACCTGACCTGGAATGTTTCCAGGGATGGAGCATCTCCCACCTCTCTGGGCAACCTGTGCCAGTGTCTCACCACCCTCATCGTGAAATATTTCTTCCTCGGATTGGGTCTGAATCTCCCCTCTTTCAGTTTAAAACCATCACCCCTTGTCCTATCGCTACAGGCCCTACTAAAAAGTCTGTCCCCATCTTTCTTAGAAGCCCCCTTCAGGTATTGAAAGGATGGACCACCCCGATGCCACCAAGGCTAATTGCAGCGGGTGGGGGGACCCCCCTTTTTCCTGGAGCCCCTCATCTCACCTTGCCTGAAGGGTGTGAACTGGAAGCCGGGCAGGTAGTGCCGTAGCTTGGCATTGCTGGCCGTCTTCTTGAACTGCCCGTCTGCTTTGGTGGTGTCGAACTGGTGCGGGAGGGATTAAGGGAAACCAAAGGGGGAAAACCAGGTCTCTCGAGGTGCTGCTCTGGACCACGACATCTCCCCTGGAGCCCTACAGCTGTAGATGGAAAGTGGGGTGCCCCCCCCGCCGCCGCAGCCCTGTGGGGTCCAGCCTGCAGTGAAGGATACAAGAAGCTCTCCCCTGAAGTCCATGGCCTCCACGATCGCCTCCGCTGCCTCCCTGATGGAGACTTCATCTTCTTCTCCCACTGTGGAGAAGGGCATGATTGTGGCCGTTCCTCCATCCTCTTGGAAAGGGGCTGGAGGGGGGGTTATGTGGGGCAGCCGGGGCTTACCTGACAAAATGATGGGCTCCACCTCATCGTATTCCCGCAGGACCCAAAGGAAGAGCCGGGCCAGGTCCTGCGGAGGGGCAGATGGCTCTTGGGGGGTGGCTGCTGTCCCCCAGCCCTCCCATCGCAAGGGGACCCAACCCTGAGGATGGCCAACGCTGCCCAGGACAACCCAGGCGGGCTCAGACCCTGCTGGGGTCCAGGCACCGGCCCCGCCAGCCCCGTACGCTGCCCTCCCCAAGCTGCGGGAGGCAAGTGCTCCCCGAGGCCACACGTACCAGGGAGTAGATGAACTGTCTCCTGGGCTTGCCCGTGCCCCAGACGGTCAGAGCTGAGCCGGTCTCTATGGGAGGAAGGACAGCATGTCCACAAACATCAAAGCCACCTCCACTGACTCTGGCTACCCTGCAGAGCTCATGGAGCAGGCAGGGGGGGGAAAAAAACCCCCAACCCTCCCAAAAAAAAGCCATAAGAAGTCCTGCCGCACTCACGTTTGGCCAGGTAGACCTTATGGATGAGCCCCGGCAAGACATGGCCGTCCTCGATGTTGAAGTTGTCATGCGGCCCAAAGACATTGGTGGGGATGACGGCGGTGAAGCGGCAGCCGTGCTGCTCGAAGTAGCCCCTGGGTGAGAGTGTGAGGGGTGCAGGTGGGCTGTCCACCACCCACAGTCACCCCCCTCGGGCACAGAGCTGTCCCCAGAAGACCCCAGCCAGCAGCATCTCCATCTGCTGAGCCCAGGTATCTTCCCCAGCTTCATTTAATTCCAGGGATTTCCCCTTGCCGTGACAACCGGAGGGTGCTCGCAGCCCGCAAGGGCTCTCCCATGTCCGCCCCCACGCACCTATTCTGGATGTCGATCATCCTCTTGGCGTAGGAGTAGCCGAAGTTGGAGCTGTGAGGTGGCCCGTTGTGAATCTGGGGACAAGAGAGCAGAGAGTTAAGCAGGGCAGGGACCCCCACTGGGCTGTGCATGGGGACGGAGATGCTCACCATGCTCTCGTTGATGGGGTACGTTGTCTTATCCGGGAAGATGCAGGTGGAGAGGCAGGAGACCACCTTCTGCACCCCCGTCTTGTACGCAGAGTGCAGGACGTTGTCGTTGATATGGACGTTTCTCCTCTGGGGATGGAGAGGTTTGTCAGATCTGTGGGGTGGGGACCCCCAAAACCCTGCACCCTACGGATAATAACTCCATTAGTAACTCCAGAAACCAGAGGAGCTCTGGTTTGGCCCTGGGAGCAGGGCAAGCCATGTCCTTGTGTCCCCACGTCCTGGCTTGGGGAGGGCAGGGGGTTGCAGCATCCTCAGGGACCCTGATATCACCCATTTGCCACGTGCTCACCCAAAAATCCAGGTTGTAGCGGATGTTTTTGAAGAGGCCCCCGACCATAGCAGCCAGGTGGATGACGTGGGTGGGCTTGTGCTGCTCGAACAGGGCTTTGGTCTCCGCGGCATTCCTGGGATGGGAAATTTTGGGGTTCAGCGGTGCTGAGGCAGCAGAGCAGGGGGGTTTCCAAACGAAAACCCACGCGGTCAACTCACGTCAAGTCGGCGTCTCTGGAGGACACGAAGATCCACTCCTCCTCCGGCCGCCCCTCTCCATCAGCCACCACCTTCTCGATGGCTCTCCCCACCAAGCCGGTGCCACCCGTCACCAAAATGCGCTTGGGCACCAGCCCCGCCGCCTCCGTCATGGCCAAAACCCTGCAGGGAGTGGGGGGACTAAGCTGGGGTCCCTTCGAGTTGCACCCCGCTATGGACCACCGAGCCCACCCCAGCACGGGCACCCACGAGCACCAGCCACGCGTCAGGCCGGTGGGATGACTTTTTGGGGGGCTTTTACCCCCTTCTGCCAGGAAAAGTGAAAAGGAAAGCAGAAGCGGTGTGTTCGCTGGTGCCGCGGCCGGGCCGGGGCAGCAGGAACTCGTCAGCTGTAGTTGCTAATTAATGAAACCGGCCGGTGGCTCGCGGGCTCCCCGTGCGCAGGTGGCACCTGGGCTGGGGCCAGACCCTGCCACGCGGCACCGCACGGTGCTGCCCGGCCTCCGGAAACGGACGCTCGCCCTGCACCCCATGCCTCCCTCGAGTCCCAGGTCTGCACCCTAAATCTCCCCCTGCACCCCAGGTCTGCACCCCACACCTCTCCCTGCACCCCAAACCCCAGGTCTGCACCCGGGTCTGCATCCTACACCTCTCCTTGCACCCCAAACCCCAGATCTGCACCCAGGTCTGCACCCCAAACCTCTCCCTGAACCCCAGATCCCAGGTCTGCACCCCACACCTCTCCCTGCACCCCAGGTC